>CABHPH010162686.1:20596-42186 GCA_902168325.1 Peromyscus nudipes
GGCACACTGAGCCTAGGCAGGTCCAAACCCCTTCCCACTGCACCAAAGCTTCACAAGGTGTCATACCACAGGCACTGGATTCCCAAAAGCCTGCCCATGCACCAAGGATGGATCCCGATCTCCCCGTGGCAGAGATCCTTAGCAGTTTAAAGTTTGTTCAAGTGGTCAAGAAGGCTGAAGATATGCAATAAAGGAGGTCCAGACCCCCCAAAAAAATCTCTAAACAGGTTACAGTATGTTTAACAATGTACGTAGGCTTAAGAAAAGAAAAAGGGTATAGTCATAGAAAAAATGAATAGTTTATGAAGTAAAGTCTGTAAAGAGAGAGTAAAAGAAAAAAGCCACATGAGATGGGAAATACACAGGGAGTTGAGTTTGGATCCTGTATAGTACTGTGTTGATTTTGAATTTTTTGAATGCCGAAGAGCAAAAGACAGCTGCTAGGACACTTAGGATTGTGAACTGGAGTGCCAAATGGAACCAATCTGGATATTTTAGGAATGTCTTAACTTTAAAAAAGAAGTGAAAAAATATATTTGTCAAATGGAAATCAAAAATGCTTTGGAGAAAAGGTTTGGCTTTTGTTTCCACAAAAAAAAAAAAAAAAACAAGAGGCTGTGGATTCCTTCAGGGTTAATATGGATCAGGTTTGATCAGGTGAGACCTCCTGACACTTGCCAGATGATATTTATCAGCAAAAGTCACTGCTGATCTTCTCAGGATTTGGCCACTATCTCAAATTTTCTCCCTGGGACCCTAAAGATACTTTGTTCACAGACAGCAGGAAGCAGTTTAGGAAAGCTATGCCCATATTCCCAAGAGTTGGGAGGGTGTGGATGGTATTTTGGTATTTTGGTAAATGTTTATTATCATTTAGGGGAATATAGAATATTGATACAAATTTAAAGTTATTTTCATTACACTGTATATGTTTCTACTCTTATTTGGAGGATTTTTGTACGTTGATAAAAGTTTAAGGTTGTTTTTGTTACAACATATTGTATGCATGTTTCTATTTTGTTTGAGGTATTGTGCCTATGCAGTTCATTTGGAAATGTAGGGTGAAGTTCTAGTTTTTAAAAGCTGTTATTATAAACTATATAGGATAATCAGGAAACATAGGTTAGTGGTTAATCATTTATAACAATCAAAACTGTAGATATGTTAGGTATGCTTTCCAGATCATATAGAGATATATTTAGATAGATAAATGGTTTTCAAACACTTCAAAGACCTACAGAATATGGCATTTAGAATGTTTTGTTAACTTAGGGTTTTTCATGACAATGAGACACATCTGCTCCTGGAAGTACCAGTTTACTTCATAGATGATGGGCATCAAAGAAATTCCTTATGGAGTTTGTTTTCATTGTGGCAAGGTTAGCCACTGGGCAAAGAAACTGTTTTTTTTACCTTTGATTGCTGTAAATGTGCTGTGCAGACTGGACATGCATGACACACAGAAAAAAAGACTGTTGTATTTTGCCAAAACAAGGCAGGACAGCCTTTCAAACTTCCTGCTTTACAGAAGAGTCTGTCAGATATTCTACAGAACACAGAGGAAAGTGACTGACAAACTTTGCCAATACAGGTCCTTCAAATTTCCTGCTTCACTGAAAGGTTTGCCAGATATTCTGGGCCTGTAGGCTGAAGATGGATGTCCCAATAGTGCAGAGGAACTTTGGGTGGCTGTTCAGGCAGCCAAATGTCTTTGTTGTTAGATAATATTATATTCTTCTGGGTCTTTGATGGAGTTGAAGATTAGATAATTACAGTTGCAGTTTTCCTTAGTTATGATAGAAAGTAAATTAGGTATAAAACTTTGGAGTCACTAAGATGGATGGATGGTGGAGTGTTTCCTCTGAATTTGATAAATGCAAATGTACTGAATATTGTAAACTAATTCTTACTTGATAACTGTTTTGTTGTGTATGGTTTCACACAGGTTTTAAAGTTAAAACCTTTTTTTATTTAGACAAAAAGGGGGAAATGTAGTAGAATATTATTTTAAGGTATGTTACTTTATGTTGCATTTGTGAAGCTGTGTTGCTGTGCCTGTCTAAAATACCTGATGGTCTAATAAAGAGCTAAAGAAAATCAGTAGCAAGGCAGGAGAAAAGATAGGTGGGGCTGGCAGGCAGAGAGAATATATAGAAGGGGAAATCTGGAAGGAGAAGAGAAGTAGCCAGAGGAAGAAGAGGACTCCAGGGGCCAGCCACCCACCTACACAGCAAGCCACGGAATAAGAGTAAGAATTACGTAAGTAAGAGAACGGAAAAAGCCCAGAGGCAAAAGCTAGACAGAATAAGTTACGAAAAGCTGCCAAGAAACAAGCCAAGCTAAGGTCGAGTGTTTATAATAAAGAATAAGCCTTCTGCCAGGCGGTGGTGGCACACACCTTTAATCCCAGCACTCGAGAAGCAGAGGCAGGTGGATCTTTGTGAGTTCGAGGGCAGCTTGGTCTACAGAGCGAGATCCAGGAAAGGCACGGCTATACAGAAAAACCCTGTCTCGAAAAACAAAAAAACAAAAACAAAAGAATAAGCCTTCGTGTGTGAATTATTTGGAAGCTGGGTGGTGGGCTCCCTAAAAGAGCAAAAACAAACAGCAAGTGAGATCTAATGGGGGCCAGTTCCTAATAAAAGGGAAACAGCCCTTCTGATCCCCATTCACCCTGTCTAGCCATTTTACCTTCTGCTAGAGCATAATAAAAGCAAGGAAGCTCACACCAGACAGCAGACACTGAGTTTGAGACTTCACTCTCTCCAGACTCACAAGCAAAAATGCTTGTGCTTACTAAATGACCCAAGCTCTAGTATTCCGTGACAAGGGTTCAAACCAAACTGAAACAGTATTTGTGTTCTAGGAGAAACAGAGAGAAATTCTCAGACTACCAGTCAGTTGGGAATATCCCCCTGACTCAGTCCACTGCTTCAAATACCAGTCTTTTTAAAAAGCATTTTATAGATGTACTTAGAAATTATGCTTTCCACGTTACCTGGGTCTCCCTATGTCAGACAAATCGACACAGTATATTATTTCAATGCTTCTACACAATATTGAGAACACACATGCACAGGATGAATTAAGGCAGTAAAATAATATCATAAATGCAAACATGAATACAGGCATATGGGAATCAATATGAATTTCCATGCTGCCATAGATAAAGACATATGCTTATTCTTTAATGACCTTTTCCCTTCATTTTACTCTTTCAACATTTCTTTGCTGGTGAAAATAAAGCCCTGTGTTTACATCTCAGCTCTACCATTTCCTAGCTGTATGTGTTGAAGTTAATCTTCCTGTGCCTTTATTCAGCTACAAGATAGCATCTCCTGCTTTTCAGAAAGGATGATTTAGATTAAATGTGCATGGACAAATACTCAGGCCATTGTCACCTTCTCCATCATTGCCTTCTTGTCTAGCTACCAGGCCCGAATATCTCTATTTCTCCTGTACAGCTCCCCTGGATTTTGCTAGCAGCTATTGTATAATCAAATCTAACAGCCTTTTATTAAAATTTAGAAGTCACACTAAGCCCGATTTTGATTAACTTGTTAATACTTTCTGGTTCAAAGTCTGAACTCCATTGCCCACCAGGCTCCCTCTAGACTCACTCCCCAGCTGCACTATACTGAACTCCTCTGCCTAGTTCGTTCTAGACTCTCTGCCCTGGTTCTGCATCTTCAACTCCTGACACCTCTCCTGGGCTTTGTTGGTAACTCCAGGCTCTGGTCACTACAATCCAGCATCTTAGCAATGACACTCTCATACTTGGAGCAGATCTCTAAGCAAAAGTCCTCAAGGATGAGCAGCTGCACTAGGTTGCAAAGTAATGCATGCCTCATGATGATAACTTCACTTTTATAAGTTTTTATACACAGAATCAAAATTTAGAGGGAATACAGAATATAGGTGTCATAGTTACTGTTAAGGCCCTATGAATCAGGATCTTTGCAGAAAATACCAAGCTGGTATTGCAAGTGACCCACCCCACGATCCCTGACACCAGAAGAAAGACTCATGTCCCAAGCCAGTAGTTTAGGCCCACAGCAAAATCTGCACACATGAGCTTTCAAAAGAAAGTTGTCTTTTCTGTAAATTGTAACATTGCGATAAGGGCAAGACTCAGATTAATATTTCTCCAGTTTGGATGGTAAAGTCCTATTGCTCAAGACAACATCTATGTATCTCACTGAACACAGAGGACTCAAGCTGTTGTCTAACTAGAGCCTTCACCCCTACAGACTAGTGTTCATGGTGCTAGCAGGTACTCTGTACACCACCAGAGTAGAAAGGTAAAAACCAACCCAGCAACAAACCCTTCAATCTACAATGGTTTCCTACCTGCAAGATTCTCTGGTACAATAGTGGCACAAAGTTTGTGGAAGTAACCAACCAATATCTGACTTGAATTATGGCCCAGTCCTTGAGAAGGAACCCATTCCCAATGCTGCGTAGGTGGCCAAGCACCTGAAACTAGATATACTATGAACCTAGGAGAAAACCAAATACTACTTTTATGCTAAAGGGACATAGCAATAAAATGATTCCTAATGACGTTCTGCTATGCCCATAGATCAGTGTCTCACTTGGCTTTCATCAAAGAAGTTTCCTCCTGTGAGAGATGGGAACTAATACAGAGACCCACAATTATACAATGTGCAGAGGAGTGGGAGACCTTGGAACACTCAGCCATGAATGGGATGTCTTCGCCAAACATAAGTTTGATAAGGGGAGGGCCCTTCAGGGCTAAAGGAACTCTGGGGAAGAGTAGGCAGTTTGTAAAAGGCAGTGGGGATGGAAGCCACCAAGGAATCTGGGCCTTCTAGACACAACAGGACTGACACCCATATCAACTCACAGAGACTGAGGCAGCTTGCACGGGGCTTGCACAGGTCTGTGCCAGATGGGGTTCCAGCACTGAGAGGGGAAGTGGACACCACAAGCCCCACCCCTACCCCAAAAGTTATCTCCAGTTGACAACCTCACAGAAGGGAAAAATTAGTTTTCTCCTAGGGAGACTCACTGAGAATGTAAAAGGAAGCCACACACCCAGCAGTAGATGGTCAACATAAAACAAACTCAAAGTATTTGGGGAAATGTTTTGTCTCATATTGCTTTGTCTGAACATTTTTTTAAAACCTTACTTGACTTTTGATTATCTAGTATGGTTCCAGATTTTGTATTTCTATGAGTTTCTTTTTCTTTTCTTTGGTTTTTTTTTTTTTTTGTGTGTGTGTGTGTGTGTGTGTGTGTGTGTGTGTGTGTGTTTGCATGTTTCTCATGGTTTTTCTTCATTTTATTTTGTTTTTTTCTCTACTTACTATTTTATTCTAGTTTGTTTATTTATTGGCCTATTTGTTTTCTAAAGAGAGAGAGAGAAAGTATTCAGTTGGATCAGTGAGGAAGTGGGAACCATCTGGGGGGAGATGGGAGAGTGGAAGCTTGTTCAGAATATACTGTATGAAAAAAAGGTTTTCAATGAAAAAAAAAAGATTTTTCCAGTTTGGACCCAAACTAGAAATCAATTCATGTTATTTCATGTGTATGCTCTCTTTCTTTTAATGTAGGTAAACATTCTGACCCCGGGCTAAGCTTTATGGCTGGGGGTTCTGCTGACATTACCAAAATATTTATTTGCTTTACAAATGTTTCTTCTGTGTTGTTTAGTTTTTATGTGACAATAATGTGTTGTTTTAGGAAATAATTAAAAGTGTGTTGCTGAGGTGGTTCAGCTGATAAAGAAGCTTGGGCCAAGTCTGATGACCTGAGTTTAAACTCTGGGACCCACATAGAAGTTGTCCTCTATCTACATATACATGGTGGCATATGCCTGCCCATACACACACACACACACACACACACACACACACATATACATTGTAATGCTTTTATAAAAAGAAGTCTTAAAAAGAAACAATTTATAAATACAAATAACCATTCCCAAACTAAGTCCCAAATCAATATTCTACGCTTTTCTTTTTTGGTAGTAACTGGAATCCAAATGGTCAATGTTCGCCTTTGCAATCCATCAAGCTTTGGCTCTAGACTGTTGTTCTAGCCTTTTCTCTTGCTATGTCTCTTCGCATGTCTCCATGTTGCAATTAAACCATGATTTTTTTTCTTTATCCTAGGTAAAGATGGCCTCTTATCTTTTTACATTTCTAAGATTCCTCGATTTTCACAAAGGCACATCTTACTCTCTGATCTGCTCTCCATATTATTTTAATAAGCTTCCAATAAAGAATCCAGTTCGTTTTTATTGTAGAGTTTCATGGGAAAACAGCTTCAAGGGCCTTCTCTCTGACAACTATTGAGTTTGAATAAAACAGACATTACGAGTCTTGTTTCAAAATGACCTCTTCTGAGAATATTTACTAATTCCTAGCCATATGGAATTCCACAAAATATTTTCTTATTTCTATCCATCTTAACCATGTCCATCAGGAAGCAAAGGATAACCAGATCGCTCGGATCAACCTCTGCTTTTAACTTACAATGTCCTGGAAATAGAACACAGCCTGGTCTAACTCCATAATTTAATTGTTTAATTCTGTGGTTGACTAGCATCATCTATTAAAGTCTAATACTTCAATGAGAATACGTATTTTACCGAGTACACCCTGGAAGACAGGAAAGAAGTTTAACATGGTCATGACACCTAACCAAATATCCTGTCATCACTCTTGATGCTCCCTCTTTGCCTCAAACCCTCCTCAGTTGGCAATCCCCATTGCCCTTTGCTGCCTTTAAAACACATCTTTCTTTTCCTGGGAGTGAAATGGTGTTTTTGTATTTATTCCATTTGCTTTACTCAGTAAATCAAAAGCCCAGCATATAAGCTCGCACCTTGTTGTCATCATTCCCCATTTCACAGAAAATTATCAGAGTATCAGTGTAACAAAAGGAGAGAAGGGGAAATTCCACCTCAAAGAAGAAAGCAAACTTTTCCTGTCACTGTTCATCCTTCAAAAGTCGATGTCAATGCCATGTCCTTTGAAAGGCTTTCCCAGCTTTCCCAAGAATAGACAGACTCATCCGCTCCCAGCCCCTGAGGAGTGGATTGAGCAATACACTCTGCAAGGTTCTAGGGAGAATTATTAATGGATTACCTACATGGAGGAGGAGGAGGAACATCTACGGCTGGTCTGGCACCTGTCTAAAAGTTACTTTAGTTCTCCCTTCCTGTTGTTCAGAAGAAATTCTTAAAAGACAGCATGGAAATCGTCAAGGCAAAAGCACACGGCAAGAAACCATGCCCCAAGCCGTACTGCAAGTTCATGAACTGTGAATGACAGGCACAAGGGCCCTTCCCATTTCTTGGGCTTCACCCCTGTCGGAGTGAAACACGGCAAGGGGCGGTTTTACTTCACGTGCCCTCTTTGTTTTTATTTCAAAGTTTACACGCCTATTTATCCAGTCAAAGCACTGTCAAGTGGTGTGACATTACACTGAAGGGTTAGAAGCCTGAAATTGTTTTCATTTTTTGAACTCATCATTGCTGTTTCCTTTGCAGTGATGTCATTCAATGCCGCAAGTCTGTGGACATCCAGTTGCTTCAGACTCATACTTGGAACGCGGTTTTCATGAGGCGGAACTCAGCTAACAGCTCAAGACGAGGGAATGTTTTACTTTCCAAATGTGTGCATCGATGATAAATTATCACACTTCTTCATCCTTTGCCAAAAAGTAATGGTTTGAACATTTCAGACACTGATATTTCAAAATATTCTCAAGGAACAGATGACAGAAACGCATCCATTATGGTAACAGAGCTAAGCACGAGAAAATTGCTGAGGGAAATTGCATCTGGGTGAGTGGTCCCAGATGGTCCTCTTGATGAGCAACCTGCTCTTCCCCATGCAAACTTATGGTAACTGGATCCTCAGCCCGGAAAGAGAGTGGGTGAAGCTCTGCCACGCCCTGTGTTCATGCTTCGGCTGCCACATCACGTAGCACATCCCTCAACATGCTCCATTGCCTGTGCTGTATGATCTGTTATGTCTGACTGATGATGGGTAGAAATGACCCAAGAAACTCCCTAACTTGAATCAATAGAAAGTCTCCTTTATTTCCATATTGCAGAGTTCAGGATAACAGGAAGCTCCTGAGTTGGTATACACATTTGCAACTTTAAAACTCCAAGTCAGGGAAGTCAGGGAAATTTGCTCAAATGAGTTCTGTTCTCTGCAATACAAATATTCCCATGTCTTCTAGTCAAATGTTCTTAGCAGAAACCTGCGGAAAGTACTTTGGTAACTTTTTCCTATTTACTTCTGATTTCAGCAATATGTAAGGTTGTATACATTGAACCATTGTTTTAAGACACATAAAAGATTTTTCTACATGTCGTGTTAAATGCACTGCTACTGAGATGACACACGAGAAAACTGATTTTAAAAATACTAAAAATTAGGTGAAGTGGTAACTCTGGCGGCAGACAAACAAGGGTGGCTTTTCCCTAAGGATTTCTGTTGCGCTAATGTGACCTGGAACTTGTGATCTCAGTTGCTTACAATATTGGGACCTACAGGAAAATCCCAAGGCACTCCCTCATGCACTGAGAGCCCTGCTGTTGCCAGATGGGAAAAGAAAGGAATTTGCCGATCTTGATTTTGACACTGGATAAAAGTTAAAAAAAAAAAAAAAACTAACCAACCCTGATAATTTGAGACATTAACCTGTTCCTCAAATCAACTTTTGCCCCAAATTCACCAATTGATGATTGACAATTGATGAAAACAATCTAAGGTCAACCTACATACCACTGATGGGCAAATGAACAAAAGAACTTCACATACAAAGGAATATCACTTAGCCCTAAGAGGTCTTGCCTTTTGAGACCACCTACAAGAACCTAAGGGGTATTATGCTAAGTGAAACAAGCCAGACACCCAAGTAAACCTATTTGTGATCAACGTTACTAGAATGTAGAATCTAAACAAAAAATTCGAATGCACTAAAACCATAATAATCAAAGGCAGGAGAGTGGAAGTGGGCAAATATATATAACAGAAGGAAAAGGTAGCAGACTCATGAGATGAACAAGTATCTACTCTAAAACCGGACATTATAGATCATTAAGTTGTGCTATATGTAGGTTAAATCAACTTGCAACCAATAAAACATGTAGTTTGCACTAAACACATGTGCACATAAGCAACACCAAATGGGGTCAGTAAGATATAAGTGTGTGTGGGTCTGTCTGTGTGTGTGTGTGTGTGTGTGTGTGTGTATACATGTGGTATATGTGTAAAATTAAAGAAGTCATGAATTTTAGAGGGAGTGGGGGCTCTTGGAGGGAATTGGAGAGAAAAGAGAGAGGTGCGTAAATGATGGAAGTATAGTATTTATGTTTAAATTCTTTTAAAAATTGAAATTTAAATTAAAAAAATAAAAGCACGAACAAGTAATATGTCATATTGTAACTTGATTTAATGAAGTTCAAAATTAATTTATTAGAAAATAATAAATAAAAAGAAAGGAAGAAAGGAAGAAAGGAAGAAAGGAAGAAAGAAAGAAAGAAAGAAAGAAAGAAAGAAAGAAAGAAAGAAAGAAAGAAAGAAAGAGGGGAAGGGAGAGAGGGAGGGAGGAAGGAAGGAAGGAAGGAAGGAAGGAAGGAAGGAAGGAAGGAAGGAAGGAAGGAAGAAAAGAGAAACCTTAGCTGGGCAGTGGTGGCACACACCTTTAATCCCAGCACTTGGGAGGCAGAGCCAGACGGATCTCTGTGAGTTCAAGGTGAGCCTGGTCTACAGAGCGAGATCCAGGACAGGCACCAAAATACACAGAGAAACCCTATCTCGAAAAACCAAAAAAAAATTAATAATAATAATAAATAAATGAACATTTGATCATTAATCTTGTAAAAGACTAAGCAGCAGATTATTGCATAACTAAGTCAAATACAAAATATAAAAACTAGAAAAGAGACTGGATTGACAACAATGGCTGTAATAATGCCTAATTAGAGACTCAGAAAAGATTTTTAAAAATCAGAGATAGAAAACACTGGAAAGTTTAAACAAACACACAAAACGGTGAGAACTTCTGATAACTTCGAAAGGCCTTTAAACAGAGAAAGTGCAATATATCTCAGGTAGCAAAGATCACACTGAATTCGCTTTTAGACACAGGAATAAGACTGAAAATGACAAAGAACAACAAGCTTCCAAGAAAAAAAAAAATCACCTGCAAAGGAATAGCAATAGGATGACGGTTGGCTTCATCAGAAAGAAAAACAGAAAAATTACCCTGTACCCTTGGTTGTATGCCAAGCAAAAGTGCCTTCCAAGAACTAAGAGGAGACAAAGACAACATCAGACAAAATAGAGCCAGGGACTCTAAACAAAGGGACCTGTGAATGTAGAGTCTACAGGGTGTATGTTTGATATGAAAGAGCGGTTCTTCGTGGGAGTCTGACATGGCCAGAGGAACAGTAATATAAACACGTGAGCCAAGCTGTGGAGCTGCTGACTACACACAACTATGAAATCAGTCTCTAATTTATAGTGACACTAAAACGATGCACAAAAGATAAAATATATGTTTTACTGAGTATACGCTTTGCACATGGACCTTGAGGTCTGGCTTTTCTAATCCTGTGAACAAATCCCCACAAATATTGCTCGTTTGATTTTTATCTGGCTGTGTTTTAAAAGAAGGAATGTGGTAAGATGTTGTACATGTCAAAATTGGCACTTGAGAAATCAGTCTTCCTCTTAAAAACTTAGAATACTTGGCATGTGATTCCAGAAGAGTTTTCTGCTTCCTTTCAAGTTGAATTTTGTTCTTGTTCTCTGTACACCAAGTCTAGATAATTTACACACACAGAGAGAGAGAGAGAGAGAGAGAGAGAGAGAGAGAGAGAGAGAGAGAGAGAGAGAGAGAGAGAGAAACCAGCGGGGGATAAAATGGTTTGCATACTATCTTCCTCTACTTCTTATGTGACCTAAGTAGACATTGCCCATTACAGGGCAGCCTGTTGGCGAGCTCCTTGTCATCTCAGAACGCTTCTCAGGTGCTCCAGACAGCCATTGTCAATCAATCAGAGCTGGCACTGGACATCACACCTTGCTGCCTTTCCCAGATTACTGGCTAACAACTTTGCTTTCTATGGCAATGGCCCTTGATTGCGTCTCTCTTGCATCGTTAGAGAAACTCCACTTTACTTTTTGTCTTAGAGATAGTCCTTCATCTCTTGCTGCTGGTGAGGAGTAAAAAATTAAAACCAAATGTTAATACTGCTAGACATTCATTATGTATGGCTTAGGAATGGCCAATCTGGCTTTTTTCATTTTTATTAGCATGTATTCATTGTACAAACTAAAGTACTTTACTATGAAATTTCACATACATATATAATATACGTTGATCATCTTCAGTCTCCTAGTATCATATGTTGTCCCTCACTGCTCTCCTTCCTCTACCTCAAAGCCCTCCTTCTACTTTCATGTATTATCTCCATTTCTCTTTAATTATTATTGGTACATTTTTTACATACATATAAATATGTAAGCACAACCTGATGAGTCCATGTGGTATTGCTCATCTATGTTTTTTAGGGCCGACCACTCGTTATTGGATGACCACTTATAGAGCACATCCCAAAGGGAAGAGTAATTCTCCTTCTCTCAGCAGTCATTAGCTGCCTGTCATTCTTCATCTAGGGGTAGAGCCTCATGAGATAGCCCATGTCCACAGTGGCATGTCAGCTAATGTTGTCCTTGTTCAGGTCTTGCTTAGACAAGCATATTGCTGAAATCGCATGAGTGCAGCTTCCCTGTCCTGTGTAGAAGACACAGTCCCCCAGGAGATGTCCTGGTCCTTGACTCTTACAGTCTTTCTGTCCCCTCTTCCGGGATGTTCCCTGAGCTGTGGTGTAGAAGTGTTACAGATGTACCAGTTGGGGCTGGCAACCCCACAGTCGGTTGTTCTCAGCATTTTTACCAGTTGTGACAATCTGACTTCTAAATAAACACACTCTATGTTTACTTCTTAAAGTCCCACGTGAATTTCATGGTTTTCTGTATAACATTATATAGCTCATAGTGTATTACACTTTAGACATATGAAACCACATCACACAAACCTTTTGTTCCACACATAATAAGTGAAAATACATGGTGGGCACAATGCTAGAATACAGGGAAACAAATGCTTCTATCTTCTGGAACAAACGGTCTAATAAGGCAAACAAACACATGCTCATGTAAGAACTACAGAGTGACACTTTCTAGTATAAAAACCAAGGCGAGGATAGCATGATGCAGTGAGTAAAAGCCTGTACTTTTGTGCCAGATAAACCCAAGTTACTCACTGTCTTGCAATGTTGTGCTGCAATATAACACCTACTTGACCTCAGACTGTGCCAGTAGGGTTATCAAGAGGGACAGAACCAATAACACATATGATTAGGTACACAAGAGGTAATAGGAAAATGCATAATGCGTAATGGATGCATGCGTGCATGAATAAATAGGTAGGGAGGGAGATTTAGTCTAAAGAACTGACAGATATGATGGGTCAGAGTACCTGTCCACTCTGAAGCAGAAGTTCCAGCAGAAGCTAGTGTTACCATCTCAAGTCCAAAGGCAGCCTGGCAGCTGGATTCCTGCATCTCGGGACCTGTCCTGAAGATTTTCACCTGAATAACTGAATGGAGGCGGAGCACATGCACCACAGGAATGAGCTCTTATCCTCGAAGGCTAACCATTTGTGTGCCAGTTGCATCAGTGTAGCATTGTGGCCTGGTCAAGCTGACAAACTTTAACAGGGTCATTTCTTCAAGGGTGACATTGGGACTAACAGTGGAACTTGCATCATGGGCTCCTTGTGTGGTTGCAGACGTATCTCCTTAGTTTCTAGATGAAGTACCTGTTAGGCATCGGTAATATTAGTGTCCTGGGGGCGGTGCAGCTCATCCTGTGCTTCTCTGTCAGGGAAGCCTGCACTAGGGAAGCCTGAACTGGTGAAGCAGAGGCTCCACCAGCCTGGCTTTCCCCTCCTACAACCTTTGTGAATGTGGCTTGCTCTGTCCAGGACGCTTAAACCAGTCTTTATGCCTAAACTAAGTCAAAATCTAATGTGGCCCCTAAGTCAGCTCGAGTCATGAAAAAGTTGACAATATTTGACCATCCTTGACTTACACACTCTGCAACTTCAGATGGTTCACTTTAATAATATTAATCTACTTTGTAGCAGTTCAAATGTGGATTAAAAAGAAATCTCAGACCAAAATCTAAAAATAATTGAAAGTAAATAGGCGGATTAAGTTCTGAATCTGAAAATGAAATCTCTAAAATTATTTCTCTCTCTCTCTCTCTCACTTACTCTCTCTCTCTCTCTCTCTCTCTCTCACACACACACACACACACACACACACACACGCATGCGCGCGCGCGCACACACACACGCACACTACATACGTGGATTTCTTTATAGACAGTACACATCATGTCTATATCTCATACAGTCCAATATGATCCTATAGCTCAGGATTGTTAAAACTCCCATACCTTCCTGTTTCTTCCCTCTGGCTTTTCTGATGAATTCTTCAAGTCAGACTTATCACGTCTGTCTATCATGTCCACCAGGTACAGTCTGGGGAAAATGAAGCTTCTGTGGTGGAAGAAGTCAATTAAGTCCCATAGCATCCTTTTCTGATGTCACAATGTTTCATTTCATACGCAAATAATCTATTTCCATGTTCTATTGGGTTTTTGTTGTTTGATTTTTAAAATATGATTTTACTCTGCAGCCCAGACTGCCCTTTAACTCACTATGTAATTCAGGCTACCCTCAAACTGACAGCAATTCTCCTGCCTCAGTCTCCTGAGGGCTAGCATGATATTCCTGACCCACCATCTCTGGCTTCTATTATTTTTTTTATCTGTTTGCATTTTGTGTTCTACAGTAGCCAATCTGTTACATGAAAACAAAAGGCAAAACCCAACATTTCCCATACTCGGCTTTTGTGTCAGCATTTCATTTTCAATAAACAATGCTTGTCATGGATAGAAATGTGATGAAATCATGCCAAGATTACCCAGGCTTCCGACTGCATGCCTGTGGAGACACCTTCAACTGACAAGTTGTAGAATATTCTTCTCTTCTTCTAGGAGCAGGGGGTGCCCGCTTAATGATGTATTTTAGTATTTCCTCATTTCTCTGTGCAAAGCCAGCAGGTTCCAATTTGTTTCTGATGAGCTGAGATCTTGTAAAAGTTACTTGACCCTGATGTGATGGAATTTTCTGAGCTCAGAATATGAAGAGCCCCTTCTCAACTCCCTGCTGGCTTCCCCAGGGCTGGCAGGTTAATAAGGGAATGTTTAGATGCCAGAAAGCATTAGAAGAGAGCCCTGGGAGCGAGGCAACAGGCAAACAGGGAGAGGCTGACATAAACACAAAGTGAAACACAGCCGGAAATGAGAGGGATCCCGCCGATGGCTTGAGAACCTTCAGCATGGAAATATATGAAGGCTTCCTGAGAAACGCTGGCGCGCAAGCCACCCTGAAGTGCTCGGCTCATCTGCTCACACAGAAGTCTCCTTGGAATGACCATCACATGTTTGCTGACAAGAACTGGCCTTCTTCCCCTTAGAACATCTCCCACTGGATCCTTGACTATACTGGAAATATGAACAACGCATTTATACAGAGTCTTTTTTTGTGTTTGTGATTTTATTTATCTGTAGCAACCATTTAAGCATGTGTGGTGGGGTCGGCATGAAACACTGTACATAGTAACATTTTAAAATAGAAGCAAAGCATGCTAGGCATGGGATCTGTTCTATCTCCAATGGAATAATTCATCCATATGAAAATAGAAAATAACCATGCCAATACAGGGAAGACTATCTGACAAGAGGAAAATACCAGTATAAAAGAGGAAAAGTTGACAAGAGAAGGCAAGGGGAGTGGGTAGATATAATCAAAGGACATGGTGCGCATGTTTTCAATGTCTTCCTAAGAGCTATTACTTAGTATAATGGATATATGCAAATAATAAACAATACTTTGTAGCCAAACCTTAACCAACCAGAATGAAGGGTGCATTTTCAAAAGCTGGATAGAAACCTGTGACCTTCCAACCCCCAAAATAAAATTAATTAGAGTGGACAGTAGAACACAGATGACACGAAGGGAGGGGTGGATACATTCAGGGTTAAAGGTTTATGTGGGGATAGGAGGATAGGGGAGAGGAAGAGAGATAGAGGTGGGTTAGCCAAGTCTACAGGTACATGGAGAAGTCATAGAAATCCATTAGTTTGTAAGCTAATGGATCCATTCTTTTGTTTTGTTTTGTTTTGTTTTGTTTTGTTTTTTTGAGACAGGGTTTCTCTGTGTAGCTTTGCGCCTTTCCTGGAACTCGCTTTGTAGACCAGGCTGGCCTCGAACTCACAGAGATCCGCCTGCCTCTGCCTCCCAAGTTCTGGGATTTAAAGGCGTGCGCCACCACCGCCCAGCTAAAGGATCTATTCTTTAAAAGGAGTGTAGAGAGGTTAGTTGGGAGGGGCTAAGGCATGAAAGGGAGCAGAAAAGTTATGTAATTCTATTTTAACTAAAAAAAAAAAAAACCGTAAAAATGAAAAGAGTTAGAACATCCCGAATGAGTGGACAATGTTTGTCTCAGAAGACGTGAGTTTTCTTTCTTTCTTTCTTTTTCTTTTTGGAGACAGGGTTTCTCTGTGTAGCTTTGGTGTCTCTCCTGGATCTCGCTCTGTAGACCAGGCTGGCCTCAAACTTACAGAGATTCACCTGGCTCTGCCTCCTGAGTGCTGGGATTAAAGGCATGCGCCACTACCGCCTGGCTAAGACATGAGTTTTCAAACAAAAATCTCAGTGCCAGGTACAGGATACCTGACACATGTTATTGATTAGAAAGACCCCCGGGGCACCCAAAGCAACACAAGTGATTGTCACTGTTCTTGATTGCCTACCATAAATAGATGACAAGACCCAACTGCTGGAGACACCACTTACTTCAGGTGCAGGGCATTGAGAAATCAGCCTCAAACTGACTAGGAAACTCTCCTGTTAGCTAAGTTGCGTAGTTATGCAGGCTGCTGGGGGCAGAAAAGACATCATAATGATCTTACCCAACACTAGGCACTGAATGCAACAACACTGACCCGTTGGCACCGCGCACCCACTGGTGCAATAGTGGCAAGAAAGTTATGAGTTAACCAACTGCTTTCTGATTGGACATGAGGTCTGTTCCACAGAAGAGATTTCATATCTACTGCTGTAAACCTGGTCAACTGCCCATGACCAGAGGGATCATGGGCTGGGAGTAGAAGATGTTGTGTTACTAAATGATCATGCCATAAAACTAAATTGAAAATATAAACACTAATATCCATAAATTTTACTGTTTTCAACTTTGGGAGAGTATTGGTGAAATTATTAAGGCCACTCCACGTAGTTAAAAGGGAGATTTATTTAATGGCGTAACTTACAAATGAAGGGATAGGTAGGTTGCGGGTTCTGGGAAAGACGCAGCACAGTCCGGCAGTGTTCTCTGGAGAACTCTCCTCAGTCTACCTCTAGCATCCCCGGGTCCAAGCAGGAAGAGAGTGCGGCGCATCCGGATCTCGGGTCTTCAGGGTCTTCCCTTGGCCCCTCCTTGTAGGTGTGATAGTTACTGAAGCCTCAATAGGGGTTGGAACTTCCAGACCAAAGCTGGAATGGCTACCCACTACAGGAGAGAAGCTTCTTTTTTGTGGTGGATAGCAGTTAATGAAAAGACTCATAACTGGTCAATGGGCAAGTATAAATAACTGAGTACTCAGACACAGATGGGTCATCTATATCAACCTCCCACCATCCTAGGCTCAGGGAACTTCAAAGAGGAGGAAATAGAAAGAATGTGAGAGCTGGCAAATGGAGCAGAATTCTGTGAAATACTGACTTCAGGGTATGATGTGGTTGTTGCATACATCAGTGCATAAGCCCTGCACAAGATCGAGCCAGTCAAATTTTCAGCATGAATATGGAAGGAGGTTCCTGATGCCCCACCTTTATCAGAGGAGCTGTTGGAAGTTGATGGCTGCTAAAGAAAGGAGAGTCACTCTCCTTTGGGGATGTGGCTGCTGGTAGTTGCTCATGCCCCAGTGGATAATCACACACTCGTGTGCATATAGGTAGCACTAATTGAATTCAGGGGATAATTAATAACAGAAATTATAAATATCATTGAAAAGAAGTATTACTGTATTATGGGATTTAGATTTATTTTTTTCTTTACTTCAATGGACATATATAAATATATATACTGGAAATATATGTGTTGCTCAGAAACGTATGCACTATGAAAAGGCTAAATTAAAATATGCACTGTTTTATAAGCTTGTTATCTGTGGAGATGAGGACACTTAAAATCAACTTTCATCACAGTTCTTTAACATATTGGGCTGGGGAGATAGCTAAGTCAGTGGAGTGATTATCATGCACACATGAAGACTTTAGTTTGAGTCCTAAAATCCACATAAAATTGTTGGGAGTGATGATGTGTGCTGATAATCCCAGCACTATGGAGACACAGATAAGCAGACTCTTGGGGCACACTTACCAGCAAGTCTAGTTTATTGGGTAAGCCATAGGCCAGTGAGAGACCCTGTCTCAAAAAGCAGGGACTGTAGCTCCTGAGAAATGATGCCCTCTGAGAATACTCTCTGTGAATGAGTTCAACCAGTTAGATTCAACAAATACAGGACATCACGCAATGTTTATCTTTCTATATCTGGCTTATTTCACTTAATTTTCTTCAGGTCTATCCATGTTGTTGCAAATTGGGTAGATTTTCTTCTTAAGGCCCTAAGAGAATTTCATGGGGTGTATATGCCATGTTTTCATTATCTGTTCACTCATTAATAGACATTTAGGTTGATCTCACATCTTGGTTATTACAAATGTTACAGTGAATGTCAAAAGGCCCCTCGTCTCCAAAGCATATTCACTTCATTTCCTTTAGAAACACAACCATTGTGGGTCCACAAACACCTTTCCCCAACACCCATCCACATTACACTTTTATAGAGCTTATAGGCTGGTGCCTCATATTCCATCATTCAAATTCTATTTATTAGTAAAAATCAGTTTGCCCTGGAGGAGAGACATTATGTTGTAATTTTTTGTTCAATGTATGTTTTTGGAAGACAAGAGCACCCTGAGGGCATTAAATTAAATTAAAAATAATCAGTGCTGATATATAGCTTATTAGTAAATTGCTTGCCTAGTATGTACAAGGCTCTGGGTTCAATCCCCCATACCAGACAGTAAAAAGAGAGATCAGTCAAGATACACTAAAATATATGTATAACAGTTTTCAAATGAAATCCTTTATTTTGCATATTAACTAAAATAATTAAATAAATATTAAAATCTCACACAAAAATAAGAAGAAAAAATGTTAAAAGAATTCATAAATTAACCAATCCCAATAAGTCATAGTGTGAATTATCTCAGCTCTATTAGTAATATATGTAAATTAGCAATAGAAGATAAAATAGACAGGTAATATCTAGGTTCTAGAGTAATACCCAAAGACTAGTCAATAAAGGTGTAGAGGAGTTCAGAGATAAATACACCTGGCCTCAACTCAGTCACCTCTTCTTGACAACGTGAATCAGAAAATCTTTTAGCTTAGTTTCAATTGCTATTAAGTAATAGCATTTTTAAAATTTTTAATTAAAAAATACATAAACCCATAGGAGACTAGTAAGCAATCAATAGAGGGAAAAATGCAAGAATTAAATTTTTTTGCAGTTATTATAGCTACACTATCATTAGTGTCAATACATAATTACCTGCAAGAAAAAGGAAGTTGTTAAGAAGAAACAAGGAAGACCAAGAGATTTTGTCCTCCACAGTTTTACCTGGGGAGAGCCTCTTTCCCAACGGCGTTGTCTCTCTAAAAATGGATGATCTGTTTATAGTTAAATCACCGAAGGAAACTAATGACTGCCACCCTCATAAGATACAAATTTCTTTACACAGTTAATCTGAGACTGGTTTACACGTCAGTTATAACATCTATGCTGGGCTTTTATTACTCCTCGAGAGAGAATTCAAAGGAGGAAGGACTATGGCGGCATACGGCGTTTAAGTGACTTCAGCCTATAGTCAACAGCTGCATGGCTTCTAGGTCTGTGTTGAGTCAAAATAAGAATGTAATGGAGGCTACCACCGACCTCATGAGGAGGGGCCAGGCATAAGAGAGGCCCCAATAACAGGTTTCCTCTAGTTACTCCCTCCTTCCTAAGATTCAAAGAACCTCTTAAAACCAACATTGCCACCTGGAGGCCAAGATTCCAGCAATGTGGAGGGTGTTGGACAGCGAATGGACATTTCATAGTCAAATCCTAACAACCTGAAAGTCATCTGTTCTTTGGCCTGTGGTATGATAACCTGGATTCCTCAATTGTGTAATGCACACAGCCAGAAGGAGCTTCTAATCTAAAGAAAGAAAACAACAAACAGAACTGGCCTACCCTGGTAATCAGATTGGTGAATACCCTGTCATCATAGAGCCTTCATCCAGTAATTGACGGAAGCAGATGCTGGGATCCACAACCAAGCACCAGGCCAAGCTCCGGGAGTCCAGTCGAGGAGAAGAAAGAGGGATTCTATGAGCAAGGGGGGTCAAGACCATGATGGGGAAATCTACAGAGACAATTGAAGCAGCTCATAGGAAGTCACAGACTTTAGACCTACAGCTGTGGAGCGGGCATGGGACCAGACTAGGCCTCTGCATACGGGAGACAGTTGTGTAGCTTAGTTTGGTTGAGGGGCCCCTGACAGTGTGATCAGGATCAATCCCTGGTGCAAGAACCAGCTTTCTGGAGCCCATTACCTATGGAGAGACACCTTGCTCAGCCTTGATGCAGCGGGGAGGGGCTTGGTCCTGCCTCAACTGAATGTACCAGGCTTTGCTGACTCCCTATGGGAGGCCTTATCCTTTTGGAGGAGGGCATGGGGGATACATGGGGAGGGAGGCTGGGGGTGGGGAGTGGGAGGAAGGATGAGAGGGAGATCTGTGATTGGTATGTAAAATGAATTAAAAAATTAAATAAAAAAAGAAAATAACAAACAAACAAATAAACCAAAAAGACCTTGTTCTAAATGTAGCAACCAGAGGTTCACCAGCACCTGCCCTGAACAGAGCAGTCCTGAGAGACAGTATGCACTGACTAAAAGGTCACATCTGTGTCATTAGAGTAGATCTGACTAGGTGCTTGTTCATGCTGAGATCTCAGGAAAGCAAGAGGAAGATGCTGTGGGTAGTTTGGAGCCTTGGAGATCAGCGGAAAAAGGACATGGAGATCAACTGAGAACATCATCTAGAAAGGGCCACTTGCCTCAGTCACCCCTCACTTCTTTGTAGATGATTTTTACTTATGCTATATTCCAGCACCTTGAATTGCCCTTGATGCAACGCATTCGCTTCTAGGGGCTAATGTCTTCAGAGTAATCTGAAAAAACCAAGACTCACGGAGTGCTCATCTGTGATTATTCATGGAACATTCAAACTGCTGTTCTAAATCAGGGACAGAGATTTTGTGTGTATGTGTGAAGAGCCAGAGAGCAAATATCTTCGGCTTTGTGAGACACGTGGACTCACTGTGACTTTTTAGCTCAAAAGCAGCAAGGATAACTCGTAAGTTAACAGACTTGAGCGCTGGGCAGAATTGGAGCTACAGGTCACAGACAACCTCTGCAAAGTCCGTCTCTCTCTCTCTCTCTCTCTCTCTCTCTCTCTCTCTCTCTCTCTCTCTCTCTCTCCATATATATGTATGGTCAAAATACAACTGTTGATTTTTCACTCTTTTGAATAACTTTAGTAAGATAGTGCCACTCAGTAGCAGATGAGAAGCTGTAAAATGAACAAAGGAATGGATATGGATCCAAAAGTAGCATTTCTGCACTAGAGAGATGGCTCGGCAGCTAAGAACTCCTCCTGCTCCTCCAGAAGACCCAGGGTCAGTCCCCAGTACCCATATCAGGTGGGTCACAAGCCCCTGTAATTCTGCCTTTCAGGAATGTGACCATCTCTTCTGGTTTCTGGTGGCACATTCACTCACTTGCACATAGACTCAAGCAGGTACTCATAATTTTAAACTATCAAGCATGCTGCATCATACATGCTGTAACGATTTTACACATGGAAGCATTCTGCAATGACGTTATGCTGGCATCTGTATTATTTTCAGTTATTTTTATTTCGTGTTAGTATCATTAAGCAATTCATTTAAGAAGGTGTACATAGTAAGTTATTGTTTGTGTAAAACTCATAAGGTTAGAATTTTAAATTTATTTTAATGTTTTGTAACATTTACATGGTTCTTCTGATTTATCATCTATCTCTACTGCCTTCAGAGTCTGAGGTAGCACTATAAAGTGTCTAATGAAAATGTGAATATTAATATAATCTTAGCGACCCGGAGAGGTGGCTCTGAGGTCAGGCGCCCGGCCCGCGGCGACCGAGGTGGCAAGTTCGATTCCCGCGTTCGCCATCTGAACAATGATGTCATGAATCAATTCATCGAAAAAAAAATATAATCTTTAGAAAGATTATAATTGCTCAT
>CABHPH010162686.1:42286-56228 GCA_902168325.1 Peromyscus nudipes
ATGCTCATCCTCCTATGGAACTGTCATAACAGTCTCAAGGGACTTAAATGATGTGTAATCTTTCCACATCTGGGGATGAAACTTAGTTGGTAGAATTGAGAGACCAGATATAATAATCACCAGGCTACCAAGAGCTTTGCAGGAATGAAAAACATAACTTCTCTTTTTTAAAATTTGGTATGGAAAAATCTAGTTATTTTCTTAAAATTCCATTTAAGCCAATGTTTCATAGACTTTTTTTTAACTACTTTTCTAGTGCTTGGAATCTAACCAGGGACTCACGCGCCCTGGGTAAGTACTCTGTCATTGAGCCACATCCCCCTTTATCTTTTTTTTTTAATTTACTTTTTGGTGCTTTGAGATGATGTCTCACTCTAAAGCCCAACTCCCAGTTCTATAATTATAGGCATGCACCACCAAGCTCCACTTACTGTTTTAAACACATTTGTAAACAAACTCAATTTCCTGCTAAATTTCTAATATGGTAACTAAGGATAGATACGATTCATCTTAGTAAAATACTTTAATAATTTCTTAGAGTGAAAAAGGAATCCTGAGATTAACTGTCTGATCACTACTATGAACCTAATGAGTTCAGTCAAATTCAACAACCAAATGAGTTCTGAGAAAATATCTCATTTCAAAGCCCCTCAGTGTCCTCTGAGTGATGTGGCCTTTTAAAGCAAACTGATGGTAGGAAATGGCCTACTATTATTCTAAATCCAAGTCCCATACCTTGTCCTGGGTTGAGAGGACATTCATAGACTTCGAATTTATGTGCTGGCAGGAAAGTACAAATAAGCTAATTTCATAAAACACTACAAGCAAGAACAAGTAAGGCCATGTAGATACTGATAAGGTTTTCTAAACTTTAGGAATTTAGAAGAAACTAGAAATCTGGAGTTTTACGTAAAATCCCCTGATTGCATTTAATATGGAAATGAAGCTTGCTTAAACAAACAAAACACTTGGCAAATCCAATCCAATCACTGTGTTTCGTGTCCATGTCACATTGGGGAATATAGAAAAAAAAAACCCTCTTCAAGGCCTGTCCTTCAGGAGTGTTGAGTACACATGAGCTCCCCTTGCCCCTCCAGGGCATGAAGCTGGAGGAGTTGCAGCGAGATCTGGAAAGCAGAAGGCACTGGGTAGTGGCACCATTGTTGGTACTATTACTGCTTGCTTACTATAATAATAAAAATTATAACTATCATCAGAAGTTTCTGTTCAGAGGTAATCAGGGTTAATATTTTGATATATTTTTAAGATTTATTTTATGATTATGAGTCCTCTATCTACATGTACACCTTTATGCCAGAAGAGGGTAAAAGATCCCACTAGAGATGGTTGTGAGCCACCATGTGGTTGCTGGGAATTGAACTCAGGACCTCTGGAAGAGCAGCCAGTGCTCTTAACTGCTGAGCCATCTCTCCAGCCCCTTGATATATTTTAATATGCAACCAGTTACATGAAGCTAATACTGAGCGTGGAGATTCTCCAGGTGTGCATATATATGCTGACATGGGACTGAGGATGTACCTCAGTTGGTACAGTGCTTGCTTAGTGAGAAGGAGGTCCTGTTTGATCCCCAGTGCCACATGAGTTAGAGATGGTGGCAGATGACTAAATCAAAATGTTAAGGTCATCCCTGGCTACATAGTGAGTTTGAGGATAGCTTGGGAGATGAATGAAATCCTGTCTCAAGAAAAAAAATATGAGCCAGGCGGTGGTGGCGCACGCCTTTAATCCCAGCACTTGGGAGGCAGAGCCAGGCGGATCTCTGTGAGTTCGAGGCCAGCCTGGGCTACCAAGTGAGTTCCAGGAAAGGCGCAAAGCTACACAGAGAAACCCTGTCTCGAAAAAAAAAAAAAAATATGGTCATAACCCTAATGAACTTTTTTATATACTAAATTTTAAGATGGTATTTCTAATTTTATTAATGTATAGCTCTGTATCAAAGCAAAAGGAGACAGCAGCCCATCCTTGCTGGTAATAACACACAAATAGTTGCTGTGATTAAAAAGAATAGCCATGAGTCAGATGCATTCTAACAAGTGATATAGTATTTTTCCCTATTTATATATCATCTCTGGATTGATAATGGGAGATAATTACCTAATGTTTATGCTAAAGCCAAGTCCCAAATCATATTATCTTGGGGACAAAATTCTTTCACAGACTGCAAACTTAAATGCCTACAGCTACACACAAATAAACTAATTTCATGAAACCAAGAAAGTAGGGATAATTATTGGTGGGTCTCTGAGTGCATTTGAACTATTTCCCAGCATGTGACCATCTATGAGGACAACAAGATGGATTCACATCTTTATGTTTGACTCTTCTTGGTTTTCTCTTGGTGGAAACCTTGTTGTTACTCACCACATGACAAACTTGTGTCTCAATCGCACAGGGTTCTATAAAAGGGTTTTGTGTAACTGGGGCAAGATAATACAAATGCAGAATAAAAATGATGAGAGCATTGCATATCATGCAAATTTAATGAGCAAAATAAATCAGTAGGGTAACACCTATAAAGTATTAGTACATAGGCTGGGTTTGCAACAAATGGCCTATATTGCTCCTCTCCAGACCAACCCAATTCTTAACCAGCTTGAAAGTCATACAGAAGCCTCCTTCCATGAACTTATCCATCACTTACTCCACCAGTAATTCAGTATTGACACCTAGCAAGGCCACCAGGCCCTGTCCATATCTGTTATTCTGTGCTACTGTTATTCAGGTTACATTATCCTATCAGGCCCAAGAACTCTGTCACTTCAAAGGCCTGCTTAGGACGTTGACAGTCTTTGGAAAGACTGAACATTAGTGGCCCACTACTGTGCTCTTTGGCAAACCTCCAGCTATGCTGGTCAGTCTCGCCTACACTGTGTGGCATCACCTTGAAGCTGTTGCCCCAGCTCTTCTTCCTGTGAACCTCCCAGCCTTTTCTCTCATGCCCCATTGCACGGGAGCTTCCTTCACTCCCCTACTGTGCCAATGTACTAATATGTTCATCTTAATGGATTAAGCTTTTACAAAACACTTAACGGACAATGTATTTTAAGCTCCTCTTACGTCTCCCTTTGGCACAATTCCTCAGAGTCTTAACTTCTGCTTGAAATGGGGAAAGAGGAAAGCAGAGGGAGAAAACAGCCACAAACATTTCAGTAAAGGTTTAGAAGTGACATCAACCCCCCAACTTTGCAGTAATTTAGGAGGATTCAAGGAAGAGCTTCTAGACTCTAGACATAGTGGGTGTGTTGCTCTTAAACACTAGGGAAGAGTCAGGACCTTCCAAGTAAATAAAGTTGCACTGAACCGGGACATGAACAGTGAACAGTCATATTCTGTTCAGAAAATACCAAAAAACGGCTGGGAGCGTGAGATATACTAGGAGGTGCAGTAGATTATAGGAGGTGTTGGTGCCAGCTAAAACACTATTTCATTGTTTTAAAGACAACAGAACACTTTAAAAAGGAAGATGAAATAGAGAAAAAAAAGAGCAAAGCTTTAGAATGACTGCCAGAGAAGTCCTCTGGAAGAGGGTGTGTCTTACACTTGACAAAGAAGATGACGTGAAATTTACCTCTCAGCATTAGGTTTCTGTGTGGAGGCTAATGACACCACCATAGTTACTAAGAGCATAGCAACGGGTTGTTATAGAGGGGAGCAGAAGGCAAACACTCAAGCCAGTCCAAAATAGCTCAAGAAAGAGGTTGCACATGATACTCATCCATTTGCACCTGAAAGGGGGCAGATTTCACCTCAGTCCTGGAATACACAGGTGCACAATAATTTCTGAAAATCATGCATCTTACACTGTACCTATTGAGGTCACTAATCAAGTTGGGAAATATATTTTTGATTTATGCCTTATCTTATTCATTTTTCCTAATTATGTCTAATTTTGTCTTTCAAAGTTGTTCTTTGTACCATGTCATTCCACAATGTCTATTCTTCTAAAATAAAACTAGGTTGGTGCTCAGTTGGTATCATTTTATTCCTAAGCCCCTTCTGTTGTTATTCCCAAGAATCTGTTTTTAGCTAACTTAAAACTGAGAAACATTCGTGAGAAACTGACAGGTTTTGTGTGGTGTTTTATATTTGACTTGTTTATATCAGATGTCCAAGGGTTGATATTGAGGGTAAGTGTACGCCTATGGACTGCCATGTGTGGAGGCTGTAAGGACCCCATCTCTCCATCTCTTCTTGTTGGTCATAGTGCCTCATGATTTCACCATCTGACTGTGGGGTGAGGGAAGTTTCTAAGACAAAAAAAAATTAGAAAGGCATCCATTTCAGTGTTAATTCTGCATCCAAGGCATCTCACTTGCCTTATCCTCATTTTGGTCTTAGTAAGATTTAGTTGCAGAACAACCTTATTAGCAGGCAAATATGTATCTAACTGATAGAATACCGGCATGATTACTGGGCCAAGAAACTATGGCTAGACAGCTCATAAGTCCTAGGGGAGAACCTTCTACTATTATGTTGTAAAGGGAGCATAGTATTAAATGATTCCTAATGACTTATCGCTATACCCATAGATGAATGCATCTCTTAACTGAGAAGCTTCTATTTGCAGTAGATGATGATTAACACAGAGACTCACAACTGGCCAAGGGGCAGGGAACAAGAGACTGGAAAAATGCTCAGTCCTAAAAGCGATATATATATATACATTTGTGTGTATGTGCGTGTGCGTGTGCATGTGTGTGTGTGTGTGTGTGTGTGTGTGTGTGTGTGTGTGTGTGTGTGTGTGTATGCCACACTTCCTTTCCCAAGGCTCAGGGACTGCTGTGGTAAAGAGGGCAGAAAAACCGTAAGAGTTAGAGGCAGTTGAAAACTACAAGGAAACATTTTCTGGACACATCAAGAAAGCCACACATATGAATTCACATCAGTTGGGACAGCGTGCACAAAATCTGCAAGCCCAAACCAGGTAAAATCCCAGCAAGGAGAGGGGAGCTGGGCACACAATCCCACCACCAGCTGTGGAGTGAATGACAATTCTTAGCTGCTGGGAAAGGGAGGCTCAGTCTTCTCTAAGAGTATAGGTCCTGGTAAGTTGACTGTGTACAGAAGACCACATATCCAAGACTATTTGGGGCAACATAAATTGGTCATCAAGGATTCTTATAAGGACACAAAGTTGGGTGGATAGGGAACGGAGTGAATCTGGAAAGAGTTGGGAGGTGGATATTACCAAAACATACTTTTTTGGAACTCTCAATGTCTGTGTGTGTGTGTGTGTGTGTGTGTGTGTGTGTGTGTGTGTGTGTGTGTGCGTGATAACAAGTTAACCATTAAACAGAACTTGCAACTTGCTTGTCAGATCATCCGATTGGAACAAAATCCACCCAAACTGTTTTTAATGGAGTCATTGAACACATGAGGAATAGGGCATCTGAAAGGATTGGAAGCCGGTGGTTCTGTCCTAAGTGCACCTGTGATCTGGGACTCCCACTAGACAGGGCAGGAAGTGGGTGAGGAACAAACCAAAGAAGAAGAAGATCAGCCAGTCTCTGAAAATGACACAAAATTTGTGCCAAACCAAGTTTGTACCGTGTAACTATGTAAGCCTAGCACACATACCCCACACCCCATACACCCTGGACGGGAGTTTAATGTGCTCACTTACCAAAATGCTATTTTTAGGATACATTGTTGTGGGATTTTTGTTTACACTGTATGAAGATGTGTCTATGCTTTGCCTCCCCCGTCTAAGGTACCTGATTGACTTAAAGAGTTGAATGGCCAATAGGTAGGCAGGAGAGAACAGGTGGGACTTCCGGGCAGAGAGAGGAACTCTGGGTTAGAATCTGGAACAGCGGGAGATGCCAGTGAGACACGGAGGGAGCTGGACACACAGAATGGAGGAGAGGTAAAAAGTCATGTGACAGAATGTAGATTAATAGAAGCAGGTTAATTTATAAGAGCTGGTCGGGAACAAGCCTAAGCTAAAGGCCAAGCTTTCATAATGAACAAGTCTCTGTGTCATTATTTAGGGGCTGGTGGTCCAAAGAAAATCCAACAAAGACCGACTAGAGCGCAGTGGTACTAGCTTAAATCCAAGTCTTTGGGAGGTAGAAGCTGAGCTCCTGAATGTTTAACCAGCCTAGGCTTGATAGTGAAAGTGGGTGTGAAAAAGGAGTTTTATAGTTGGCTAAATCAAATATTTTAGAAATTACTTCTATAGTAATTTTAAATTGCTTGTTATTTTATCTTAGAATTGTTTAAGCCTTAATGAGATATATATATATATAGATAGATATATATATATGTTTTATATATGTGTGTGTGTGCACGTACCTGTGTGTAAATGTTGATTTGAATGAGACGTCCCCATGATCTTGACACTCGAATACGTGGTCCCCAGTTGATAGTGCTAAAGAAGAATGTCACTAGATGTTGTCAAAGAGATGGCCTTTGAGAATTTAAAGAATCATATTTTTCTAGTTCATTTTCTCAGCTTCATGTTTACAGTCAAGGTATGAGTTCTCAGCTTCACACTTTGACCATCATACCTCAACTCTGCCATCATGGACTCTTGCCCTCTGAAATCATAAACCTAAATAAACTCTTTTTTGTATAACTTGCCTGGTCATGGTATTTTATCACAGCAATAGAAAAGTGATTATATATTTACACACACATGCATACACATACGCACACACTCACATATAAATACATGTATTTGAGTAATATACTAAAAGCAGTTTACATACTTATATATAAGATATAAACTATATGAATGAATAATAAATATATACACATACATATATAAACATATATATACATACATATATACATACCTAAACACATATGCATATATATGCACAGGTATATGCACACACATTAAAAGATAAAGTATACATGATAATAGTTTATTTGATCATTATGTAATTTGTTGATTGGGCAGCACTAAGCAAAGGAGTTCCAGAGAGCTCCAGCCAGCAGCTTGAGGGACACAATTTATATTCTAGACTCAGAGGCTCAGCCATAGCTGAGTGTTCTCTTTATTTGGGCATGCTATGGGATAAGGCATTGTCCTTACCCGGGCAAATTTTGACTAGTTGGCTACCTGTGATTATCTCAAGTTTAGCTGGTTGTGATTGGATGTACCATGGTTATCTGTTAGGGAAATAATGTATATTGTAAGATAGATTTCAGATTGTTAGCATATTGATTTAGCCTGTAGTTTGTTATTTAGGAACTAGAAGTAATAGCCCCAGGTTAAAGACCTCCTACTTTCTTACTTTAACAAACATACATGTATAAGTGGATACATCCGACACAACTCTCTCTCTCTCTCTCTCTCCTTCTCTCTCTCCTTCTTTCTCTTCTCCTCTTCTCTTCCTGTCCCTCTCTATCCCCCAACCTGTCTGCCCTTCCTTTCCTCCCTTCTCTCCCTTCACCCTCCTTTCCTGTTACACCCCAGCATCTTCAGTTGGTCATCTTTCTGTGGGAATGCTCACTTCATGATGCCAAAAAGTGAAGAGCCAAGGTTTTTATAATCTACCTGCTGTTCTTCTCTGCCCACAATGTGTCACATTCCCAGCACGTGGAACTAACAAGTGCCACTCATGGCAACATGGCTCCTGTGGTGTGCAGGTGCACATGCGAGTTCACCACAGGGCACCAAGCAGCTGCTGCCTCATCTGTGGGAGCAGCTGAGGCAGCATTTAGGACAATGGGTGGGCAATCCATAGGGAAGGGGAAAAAAATAAAACACGAACTCAACTTTATATTCAAGCTGGAACTCTGCAAAACCTCAGCCCTGAATCATGTCCCTGATCCTCTGCCCTCACAATCCATCCACCAACCTGATCCCGGCCTGGCATCTGCCATGTCTGGACCTGGAAACATCACAGGGTTTTTTATTGGTCTCCAGAAACAGGCAGTTTCCAGGGATTCAGGAAGGAAAGTAACAACCTTTCCCTGGGAAGTTCTTAGTCCTCTGAGAGCCACACAGTCCATAAAGGAGCGGTCTCACCTGCTAAGTAGTGCCAGGAGGTTTTTTTCCTCTCTCTTGTTGCAGAGGCAGCTGGGGAGCTGGATCCACTTTGAGACAAGAAGAGCAGCATTCACCTCTAGTCCCAAGGAAAGAGAAGTCAGAATGGGAGGGAGGATGTACAGCCTCTGCTTACACAAACTCCTCAAAACTCTGAAGTGCTTAACACAGAAAGAGGAACGCAGGGCCCAAGGACATGGCTCCGCTGCTAAACATGCCCGATGACCTGCGTTCAATCCCCAGGACTCTCATGATGAAAGAACTGACTCTGACTTCTACTGTGTGTCATGGTGCATGGGTGTGTGCATGTGCACACACACGCACCCCACAGTGACTGTATCAGAGAACATCTACATACAAAGAGAAGTTTCTTCTCAAGGTCAGTAAACAAATGCATGAATGAGTGTTGTTTCCCCAATGCAGATACCTGCATAGTACATCTCAGTGGCCAATATGAGAGGCAGTTACTGGTGAATGAGAAGTTTAAACACGTTTCCTGAATCTTTCAACTGCATGACATCACGTGAATCCCTTCATAACTTCACCCACTGTTTTTAAAACTCAGAACATGGGAGCGTTTGTACTAAAAGAACTCTAGACTTCCTTCTACCACTGCCATTATTACCTTTGTTGGTTTGAATGGAAAAAGCTTACCACCCTCTGGGCCGCTCCTAGATTGTGGCCAATGCTCTTCCTTAATACTCTGTGATGTCATGACACCTGTGTTTCCTTGAATGTCCCCACCTTCCTATGCTGTTTCCAGCCTAGTCTCATACTTGAGTACCTCTGATGCCTCCTTGCAGGTAAAAAACAGTCGTCTGCATTATCTGAGTGTCACTCACATTGACTACCATGTCAACTCCATCTCTATGCACTCTCCCCCAGCCAGTGAAGGTCACTGAAGGTGACTTGTTTAATGTGAAATGAGACTAAGAGGCCAAAAACCTACTGCCACTACCCTAAAGTGCAAAACAGAGTGGGGAAAGTACTGAAGGCCACCTTTCAAAATGCTCACAAATCTTTGTTTTTGCCAGGGGTCAAAAGAACCTACTAAAGTTTGACTCTTTCAAAACACAGGCTACTCTGAGGTATCTTGGACCAGTAGATTTAAGCTGTTGCCTGGCAACCGCCCGAAAGCAAGGATGGCCTAAGGCCTAAAGAAATCTAGTAAATTAGGGAAGAAAATTGCCTTGGTGCTTGTGTCAAAGTCATTCTGATTTTGTAGTTTTCTAAAAGGACAGTAAAAAATCTAACACGCTGAATATTTTTTTCCTCAGGGAAAAAAAAAAAAAAAAAAAAAAAACAAGGAAGAAGTTGACTTGGCTAACGGAGAAAAATATGCCTGATACATTTCCCCTAAACCTATCGCTTATGAGTTCACTGTGGCCTACATTCCTGAAACTTTCCCTTCACCATCCTACTGAATTTCCCAATGATCAAAGGAAGAATGGTACAGGGAAGACCTTCAGCAGCTGCTTCACAGTGTGGCTCCCTGCAGTTTGTTTAAATACTGTAATATTTAAATTGGCTTACCTTTTTTTTTATCAGTTCTAGTTTGTAAAAGTCTGGCTAGCACGGTCTTTCTTGAGAAATGTATTGAATTTTTCTCTAGAAAGATTTCAACACACTTCCATATCTGCCACCCTGTTTTAGATGTTACAGTCAACATTACCTGTGGCAGTAAACAAACCTCCAAACTCCAGGTAACCTAAACCACAAAGGATTATTTCTTGCTGCAGTTAAGATCAGTACATCCCATCTGAGTAGCCTGGTGTATCATGGAGCTATACCATCTGGATCCTGTGACATCATCAGGATAGAAAAAAATCTGATGGTTCAAATTGGTTCTGACTGCCTCCATCCATATGACACCAACACACTAGCCTGAACTAGCCCCAGGCCTTAACCAAACTTTTCTAGAACCTGCAGGCTATAGGGAGCAGCCCAGAATTTAGTAGATGCTAACTACATATTCATGCCATAAGCAAGCACAGTGATGGAAAAGATGATGCAGAAATGCAGGTTTGATGCATCAGGTTGCTATTGAATCCTGGAGGCAAGTCACACAGAAGACCTGAGAGGGCTTCTCTGATGATGCAGGGAGAGCCCAACAGTTCCTGGTCCAGGTCTAACATCCAACCTTGCATTCCCTTTGAAGTCCCCAGAACATGAAAGGCAGTAGAATACCCACACGCCTTCTAATGCTCCTTGGCTCTTCCATCACACGGTCTGGTATGCCGTCCAGACATCCAACCACGTTGACAAGAAGTCTTCCAGTTTCTATCCCCATGTTCAGAGACCAAGAAATTAATACTAAAGAAGTACACCATATAACTAATATTATTAATGTTGATCAAAATTGTCCGTTGAAAATGTGACCAGAGGTCTACAGTGCGCCTACCTACACTGTAGCTCATATGTTCTCCAGGAGCTGAGAAAGAAATGGTCTCTAAGAGAGAGATGTTGGTCTTATGCAATGGGCTGATGTTTTTCTCACTTTCGTTTCAGAGACAGAAAAATGAGATTCAGAGAGATTGACTGGCTTATCTGTGTATATGACCTGTAAATGCCAAAGCCAGAGTAGAAGCCCAGGATCTATGAGTGCTAACCAAGTACAAAGGGTTTGGCTCAGGGCATGCCCAGAACTAGCTCTCATTCTCCACAATGCTTTCTTTGCAAATGCCAAAATACTATCATGTATCCATGGCAAAGGAAATGACAGCCAGCCAGGCCACTCTGATAATAGCCCCTGCAGTGTCAGCTCTGGGCTAGTAATAGGCAGCAACAAATACATGCTTAAATCAGGCAGAAATTAGTAGTATGATGAAGATGAACAAGGGTCTCTGATGGAGTAATTGCATCCCTGTAAGGTGTTCAAGTGGCTTTGGTTTGCTGATGCCCAGACTAGAAACTGCAGTCTCCACAAGGGAATTGAAGGAAGGAGAAATAGGCACAGGCATGGAGCTTTCAAAACTAAATGATACATGAATAGGTGAAATGCCGTTCAGAAAAATTTACACCTCTTTAATGGCTGTCTTTATACTCTGAGAAAGAAAATGTCAAAATAGCAGCATTGTACCATGGGCCTGCCCCGAATCCTGCCAGGTGGGAGTGAGCCACACACACTTGTGTAATCATAGCCAGACTTCTTTTGTAAAAGCCTATGTTAAGCCCTTGTGGACTTTGCAAACATGTTTTAGTCTTTCAACATGATAGAATCTGGACAGTCATGCCACTAAAGGGACAGTACAATCATAATGTCACTTTCAGAAAACCTCATAACCCCCAAGCATGCCCCTGTTGAAGGAGACTCCTGAGGCTTCAGTGAGATGTCACATGCATTCTAGGGGACATGGGTTGATTTTTCATTGATGTCATCTGTGTAGAATTCTTTTTTTTTTTTTTTGGTTTTTTGAGACAGGGTTTCTCTGGAGCTCACTTGATAGCCCAGGCTGGCCTCAAACTCACAGAGATCTGCCTGCCTCTGCCTCCCGAGTGCTGGGATTAAAGGCGTGCGCCACCAACGCCCGGCGCTGTATAGAATTCTTATGATACCCATCTAGCTCCTTGATCATAATCGAAGAAAAACCTGTCTCATTTGTTTGAATTAGCCAAATGCATTATTTAATATATAATATATAACATATAACCCTTGTGGGTTATGGAATCTGTATTCTCTTAAACAGAGTAACAATTGTTTAGATATGATAGAGATTTTTGTGCATTTCTGTAATTAGATTTTAGTATGAACAGGTTCCTAGATCTCTGTGGTTCAGCTTCCCATTTTCTAACTTTAGCTGATACAAATGTAATAAGCATGAAATAAAAATGATACTCACTGTGTGAAAATTTGGTCTTTCCTCCAGCTGCTGGGCCCTAGCTAAGATGTTCATTATCCATGTCAGGCAAAAACAGCTGCAAATTCTGCTCAGTCACACCACTGTCACAGCACCACTGTCCCAGCAACAACCAAGATTCTGACACATACTCTGTGGCTGAACAATAGTGTTTGGTGTGTTAGCAGTACTAAGTGCATTTTGACTTGTGTCTTCATCTTCATGGTGGTTCTATCAGAATGCAATCTCACTGCAAACTGAACAGCAGCAGCAATACGGAATGTCCTAAAATAGTGATTCTCAATTTCACAGACCTTTCTTCAATGGTCATAAAAATTCACTGTCCTTTAAAGTCATTAAAATAAAATGAAATTAACAATGGGACATAGATCCATGTTGTTTTAAAGTTATGCACATCATCCCACCCTCCAAAGATTTTAACACACTCCTGAATTTGACCCTTTCATATCACTCTCCTCCCAGAGTTCTTGTTCAGGAAGATGGTCCCTCTGGGTGGTTAAAACTTCTGTGCTGTTTGTGTGCCTATTTATTGATTGAATTACTTTTATGGGTGTTCATGGTTTTATTGATATTAACATTGATCCTTGGTAGAAAAAACTGGCCATCAAGTGAGTAGATAAAGAAAGTGTGTTATAGATACACAATGAAGTACTATTCACCATGAAGAAATCACATCAAAAGCAGGAAAATGTATAGAGCTGAATACCATCATGTCAAGTAAAATAAGCCAGTCCCATTAAAAAAAAACTATCACATTTTATCTTATACAGAGAATATGTGGAGGAGGAGAGATGCCACCTAAGTAGAAGGGAGACGATTAAAGGAGAAAGGAGGAATCTGAGGAGGGGCAGACAAAGAGAACAAGGGTCATGTGTGGAAACATTACAATGAACCTGACTATTCTCATAAATAATATGCACTCAAAAAGAAAGCAAAGCAACCAGACTGACTTTTAGGACAGGGCATAGACAACACGGAATGAAGGAAGACGCCTCTAGGGGTCAAGGATTTCCCTCTGCGGCCCTTGTGTTTTCTCTGTGTTACATTTGTCTGTTAGTAAGAATTGGTAGGAACCACATTTAAGAGCAAGAAACTTCTCATAGAGACATCAAAAATGGCTGGAACCAGTTTGCCTTAACTTATACAAAATCCCAAAGTAAAGATTTGATTGGCTAAAAGGTAAAGAGTGGTAAGATCCCAACATCATTTGGGTTAACATGACATACAATAATGATACACATGGGAAGTCTATAGGTTGATGGGTTTGGATACCTGTGAAGTCTGTGAAACCATCCCTACAGTCAAGATCCACCAGCCTGAGTCTGTTTCCTCATTTCTCCTCTCCAGCTCCTTACCTTCAGTCAGGCAATCATTCATGTGTTTCCCATTTGCATTTTCTAGAGTCTAACATGAATGGAATCCATTAGTCATGTGATTTGGAGTCTGGGGAACACAATTATTCTGGATTCTTACACATAGCTCATTCTTTCTATTATAAACTCTTAGTCCATTACACAACAAAATGTGTTTACCTACTCACCTGCTGATGTATATTTCAGTCATTCCCGACTTGGACTTTTTGCAAGTAAAGCTGCTATGAGTACACGTGGATAATCTTTGTGTGCCTGTATGTTTTCAGTTATCTCAGTAAACACTGAGGAGTGGAATGATGAGATCATCTGGCGTGTTTAAGAAAGTGTGTATGTAAGAAAGTGCCCACCTCTACTGACGTGTTTGTATCACTCACCGTTCTAGCCATCATGCCTTAGATGCTGCTCTGTGTTCTGTCCAGGGTGGTCAATATCATCAAATTTAGCTCTTCTAATAGTGATGGAGCAACAGCATTTTATTGTGGCTTTAAATTGCATTTCCTTAATAACAAATTATGTGAGATAGTTTTCCATGCTATTTTTATATCTGCTTTTAGGAAACATCATTCAGAATGTCATCCTATTTGTAAGTCTGTAGTTTATGTTCATTTTACTGAGTGGTAAAAGATCTTTTCTATTCTAAGTAGATGTTTTTCACACAAATATGACTTGAAAATATTTTCTTCAACCATTTTATG
>CABHPH010162687.1:0-16564 GCA_902168325.1 Peromyscus nudipes
GTATCATTATGCTTGTTTAGTAGACAATGAATATACAGATGATCACAGCCCACCAACTGCTGCCTCGAGTACCACAGACAAACGAACTCAGGAAAGAAATACATGCCTAGCTTTCTGAGAACATCTGGAATGCACAGCAAAGTATGTTTCACACACTTAAAAGGTCAGCGTTGGAAAATGTGAAAACACTCATGTACTAACTTGTCCAATATAATTCAGTCATAGGTGAAACAGCTTTTTGAATCAGGGATTGCAGGCTTCAAAATATTCACTTTTGACCACCGTATTAGAGTTGTTATGAATGACTTCGTAGTATTACCTAAAGAGTGTCTTATCTTTTATATCATCTATCTGCAAAAGACTCTTCATTAGTCCAATAATGTTCTCAGCACTTTTACTTCCTGAAAAGGGACTACTGCTTCCTAAGTGCCTACCTGGCTCAATTTCAGAAATGTAAGTGTGGGAAGATGAGGAGAAAAACACAGAGGACAAGGGCCTGTCTGGACAACAAAATCCCAGAGAAGCTTGGGCTTGAGTGACTTCAACAGAAGCAAAATAACATATAAAATGGATCAGCTTAGAAAGGATCCCTCTCGGATGGAAGGGTTCGAGTAACATGTATTTGTAAGATCCCATATGACTTTCTTTACTGAGTTAGCTTATGACATTTTTTGTCCAAAGACACGAGGGCATGTGTGTATATAAAGTTATACATTTGTAGTGATTGGCTCAGGTCATCAATATATTTAGAAAAGTATAGTAAAGCAATAATTCAGTGAAATATGTTGTATTGTCTACTTATCATAGAGGGAAATAGTAAAGAAACAATATATACTTGGTCTATAAGAAATAAAAAAAATGAAAATTATTTTTTAAATATATCATTGTCATATTAATTGCCATTTTAAGTAGCAGTTATGTCTTCAATTCCAAAGTACGAGATTGAACTTGATTTCAAACCCTCTTTTCAGTTTTGCCCTTTCTTACATAAAATTTTTAAAAATGAATATCCTTTAATATAATTAAAAATAAAATAGAAGTCATTGAAAGTAGTTCATTATTCATTAACTTGTAAACAGTTTCATATAGTTAATGATTATTGTACATTTATCCAACACTTGCATTACAAAACTGAATTTGCATGTATTATACAAGTATTTATTAGCTATTCTGAGACTTTAATGAGTCATTGTAAGTTGCAAAAAATAAACTAGAGCCATGATTGGTATTGTTCCAAGGATGGGAGCACTATTATTGCCATCATGAATAATAATGATTCATAGAGCACTGCCCATGTTTCTATCTCAAAATGAGAACTTGTAACCATGTATAGTCACCAAGATGCAGTGCAGACCTCTTCAAAAGCAGCTTTAGAAATAGCTGTCTGGAAGATTCATTTGTGGTTTGTGTGATTGGCAGTATTCTTAAAATACAAGCCACAATCTTTGTGGAGCACCGGTAACGGGCTGCCCTGCACTGAACACACAGACACTGATGGTCAGTTCTTGTTCCAGTTAGGGTGTATAGATGTGGATGTAAAGGATGTAGGGTCACTGTAGCTGACACACAGAATAAAAAGCTAAGTCTGTTAGTACATTGACAATGGCATACAATAATAGAAAAACAGTTCTGGGCAAAATGACTAGAAGCAACACAGAAAAAAAAATTATATTCGATTGGGAGGAATTAGAGGCTTATTTTCCTACACATTTAAAGCTTGGAATAGAAGTGTAAAGTTAAAGGGACTTTAAGATTTGAGTCAACCTCATTCAGGACTATTCAGGTAGATAGTTTAGCAATCAGAATTTAATAGCATAGTGGAGAAAATCAGCATTTGTGTTCAACATAAGCATTAGGGTCATGCATTTTAAAAATACAATGAGTAACAAACTATAGAAATGATCCCTGAAATACAATGAGTGGGTTGGGGATTTAGCTCAGTGGCAGAGCGCTTGCCTAGCAAGCGCAAAGCCCTGGGTTCAGTCCTCAGCTCTGAGAAAAAAAAATACAATGAGTATAGTTGCTAAGACTGAATGCAAGTGGTCAAAGAATGAATTAGAATATAAGTGTTTCTTACTACAAAGAACTGATACATAAGTGTGGTAATAGATTAAATATATTAAAACATTACATTTTTCCCTATGAACAGACATGTTTTTAAATTTAAAATAAACTAAACCTTGTAAAACATATAAGACATGAGGTTTATAGTTTGTAAGAACCATGCATTAGAAAAGACTTAGAACAAACAACATTTTAAGATAATGTATATAATGTGTGCCAGCATACAAATGGATGCAAATTTTCTTCACACAATCATTGTTGATGAAACCAAGACCATATGTTTAACTTTAAATTTTTGGTCTCTAGATCTGACAAAGAATGTTGGTGTTCTATCCATGTGTAAAAGTCAATGTATAGAAAGTAATATTTATAAGTCTAGAACACAGTGACTACTGAATATTTCATGGTTTTGACAATGAGGCACAATTATTTAAACAAAACTTGTAAAACATGAGTTTAAATTTGGGAGGACTGTAGCCTGTAGGAATACAGTCCCTACAGGAACAGACCAGCTGTTACATTGATACTAAGTTGTATACACACTTCTGCTTTGAAGAGTTTATAACAGTAATTTATCTAGACCCTAAAAATTTGCCCTGAGTGACTGGTGATAATATAGCAACACCCTTTTGTTCAATGTCCCTCTGTAATTCTTTAGTTCATAGTTGGGTTAAAGTTTCAATGGACTTCTTAGTTTTCCTGTTGAGTTAGGTAGAGATGACTTATGATTACAGCCCTGGGAAGTTTTGTTGTTTTAGGGACTACAGCACTGATAAGTTAGATAGGTATATGTCTCTCTCACTGCAAATTATGCAGGGAGATAATTTAACTCAGCTTGAATCGATTGTGTCTTTTGACCAAATCTACAAAAATCATGAGGCAGTGTCACCAGATGAGAACATACCTGCAAAAATGCCATACAGATGACTAGAAGATCAGTTTTAACCTTCTTAAATTCTGACCATCTCAATCTGCTCCATATGTAGAGTCTTGTGTCATCTGATGGCATCAGAAAAGATAAAATATTTTATTAATGTACCACTTTGGACTGTTACAGCAATAAGAAAACAGTAATTTCAGCATGACAACAGACTTCAGAATGGGAGATTCAGGTCTATGTCTCCTAATGTATCTTTCTGCCTTGGCTTCTACTTCCATCAGAATTCAACTACAGATTAAATGAGATGTTTCCATACTAGTTCACACTCAGGCATCTCAAATTAGGTGTCAGATCTGGAAATTCTTCTCTCTCGCTTTATTGGGCCATTCTCTTTAGTTACTAAGTGTCCTAGTTTGCTTCTCTGTGGTTCTGATAAACATAAATAAAAGAAACTTGGGGATGAAAAGGGTTTATTTGGCTTATACTTCTCAATCACAGCTCATCATGAGGGCAGAGAAAGAATCATAAACCTTGAGGAGTGCTTATTGCTTGCTTGCTCCAAGACTCATATCCAGCTACCTTTCCTATACATCCCAGGTACTTCTGTCCAGAGATAACACCTTCAATTAGGGCTGGGCTCTCCTCCGTCAATTTCCAATGAAGACAATGTTCCACAGACATGGCCATAGGCCAATCTGATGGCAATTCCTCAACTGAGATTTTTCTCTCCTCTTGCATATATAGTTGCCAAACATAAGCCATCACAGTTCTACACACTGTCAACTTTTTTTCTTTATTCTTTTTGGTTTTTCTAGACAGGATTTTTTGTGTAGCTTTGGAGCCTGTCCTAGAACTTTCTTTTTAGACCAGGCTAGTCTCGAACTCACAGAGATCTGCCTGCCTCTACCTCCCGAGTGTTAGGATTAAAGGTGTGTGCCACCCCCCCCCCCCGGCATACTGTCATCTTTTAAACTAAACATCACTTTAAAATATATCTTTTTCTTTGTCCCCCATATCTCATGACGCTGTCATAACAGAAAATGCAATGAACCTTTCAAAGTACTGCAGCCTTTACAAATCCCATAACTGGTAAGTAAATTGTCTGTTTAAAATATAAAAATGCGGCCGGGCGTAAATGCTTCTTAACCATGGGTTCCTGTGAAATTCAAAACTAGTGATATATTTTTTCTAAGAGGGGAGAATTGAGGACACAGTTATAATTAGATTAAAAAAAATAAAAAACACCGTGTCCAATGTCTGGAGCTCACTCATGATCTTCTGGGCTCCTATGGGCTAGGGTAGCTCCACGTATTCTGTTCTGCTATCAGCTGCACACATAGCTTGTCTTGTAGGATCAGACTAGCTCCATTATACGCCTGTCACTGTTCTTAATATTTGTCCCACAAGGCTGGCATGTCCAATATGTTGTGGTTCAGAAGGTGGCCTAGGTTGTATCTTCACTCTTAGCTCCTCCTACTATGTCTACAGGAATTCCAAACTTGTCACATGATATAAAGCCACAGCTTCTCTCCACAGACCCTTCAATCCTCAGCTTTCATGTCACTAAAACAAGTACCATGTGGGACACTCTTACACACTGCCATGTTCAGATGACACCTTGAGATGCATCCTAGACCTCCCCTGAATCACACCTTCTGTGTGTTTCAATATTTTCCTTGAGGAAATACTTCCCCTGGAGATTTTTGCCTCAGTGATGGTGGTTTGTTGTTAATCACAGCTCTTTTTTCAGCTCCAGCTAACCAGCATCCATTGTCCTACTAAAAAAAAATCTCATTTCTGCAGATTCTTAATTCAAATATTTCCAAGAACATTTCTAAAAGTCTTTGCTTTCCTCTGAAACTTTACATCATCTTCACATAGGCGCTTCCATCATCTACATTTCTTTAAGCATGCTTATCTTACAAACTCCCACAGAACATCCCATTAAGCTTTGAATAGTTAACTCTTTCCCCATCCCAGTGCTCTAAAATCTTTCTATAATTATCCCAAGAAACAACACGGTCAGGTTCGTCAGAGCAATACCACATTCTCTAAAACTATATTCTGTCCTGGTTTATTTCACTGTTCCTAGGATAACTAAAGACAACTTAAAGAAGAAATAGTGCATTTGACTTTAAAGTCTTGATCACATTCCATCATTGAAGATTCAGGGCAAGAATTCAAGCAGGAACCTGGAAACATCTTTTACTGGCTTGGGCAAGGCTGCATCTGCTATCTTTCCTATACAGTCTAGACTGACCTGCCCAGGGCACCTCCCACAGTGTTCTGGTACCTACTGCTTCAATTAGCAATCTATAAAATGACCCCACAGACTTACTTACAGGACAATCTGATGGAAGCTATCCCTTCATCAAGGTTTCCTCTTCCTGTTGAGTCAAGTTGATGACTAAGATTAGCCATCCCACTGGCCAACCCAATACCAGGTTATTTTCAATCAGGAAAAAGAACTTAAGAATAGTAAAATTTTCATTTAATGAGACCACAAATTTCCATAGCACAATGACTCATAGAACCACAAGACATTTTTAAAATAAGAAAAAGTGTTTGGCAGATGAAAAAAATATGTTTATGAAACGTGATTTCACAAGCAAATTCAATAAAATAATGTACAATTGTGAGCTAGTACCAATAGAAAGAAACAACTTTCTTCAAACAGGTAGAAATATGATATATTTAGTAAATTATTAACAAATCTGGTAAAGTTCCAGCTGAGATTCAGGAAACTGTGTAGAATTTGTAGTGGGAATTCTAGAGCCTAGTAAATAATAAATATTTGCAAAATAAATGATATCAGAAAGTGAATACATTAAATTTGCTTCAAGTAGTAGTTGAAGCAGCTTGAATCCCTGTGGTATTTAATAAACCACAATGGAATGCTTTTAAAAAACTGATCCATTATTAAGTCAAATAAAAAATAGGGAAGCTATCTGAATGGTAAATATTAAGTAGGCTTTAAAAGTAGATTTAATGATATTATGTTGTATTTTTTAGAAAAAGCTCATAAAATACCAACTTCATTATAAAATACAATTTTTAAGTAGAAAATTAATAGTTGTCTTATTTGAGTTTCTATTGCTACAATGAAACACCATGACCAAAAAGCAATTTGGGAAGAAAGGGTTTATTTGGCTTGCACTTCCACATTGCTGTTCATCACTGAAGGAAATCAGAACAGGAAGTCAAACAGGGTAGGATCCTAGAGGCAGTCACAAATGCAGAAGCCATAGACAGGCACTGCTCACTGGCTAGCTCCCCCTGGCTTGCTCAGTCTGCTTTCATATATAACCCAGGACCACGAGCCCAGGGATGGAACCACCCACCATGGGCTGGGCCCTTCCCCGTTGATCACTAATTGAGAAAATGCCTTACAGCTGGATCTCATGGAAGCCTTTTCTCAGTGCAGCTACTTAGTCTCTCATAGCTCTAGCTTGTGTCAAGTTCACACAAAAAACTAACCAGTGCAATAATGCATAAGATAAGAGATTCAAAAATAGTTGTATATAAATCAAATTACAAACAAGTCTCTGATAGCACTATAGCAAAGTAAATGAGAAAAATGATGTCACATCAGTTAATATCCTGTGTCACTTGCAATGAACTTGTGCTTCCTAATTGATTATATGTATATTTTTCCCCACATGCTTCATAGTGCTTACCATTCCTCATAGTAGAAAATAAATGTAGAACAATAATGTTAGGGTACTTTGCCTGTCACACTATCATAAGCAATCATAACACAACACACATTTTTGTTTCAATGTTAAGGGTTGTATTTTATCTAATTTTTAAAAATAACTCTAAAATAAGAATTTGGGTATATTTTAATATTGTGGCATGGTGATTTAACCAAGGTTATAACAAACTTAAAAACCACAATAAGTACAAACCCCAATTCCCTAAAATTGTTAAAATAGCTTATTTTTGCTTTGTACCCAAATAATTTGATTTGTTTGGTTTCCTGAGAAAAATCATCAAATTCCCTATTACAAATGTGAATTGCTTAAATTATAGAAGATGTAAATATATATTAGAAGTATGTAAAAAAATACAGTGAAAATTTAATATTTTTAGTATTAGTTTTAATTTTGAGATTGTAATTACATTATTCCCCCTTCCCATGCCTACCTCCAAAGACCTCTTTCAAATATATTGCCTCTTTTTTTCAGCAATTCTTATAACAAACATAATACATATATTCCTAAATACTTAAATGAATCTTTCTCAGTCTGTATAATGTACATATATGTACATGTTTTAAGTGTTCACTATTGGTATTGGGTATGCCTAAGGCAGAGGAAATATAATGGTTAGATAAAACATTTCATAATTTCATATTATTTCATATCTCAAATCTATCCCCCATTCTAAGATTTAGTCATAAAACTGAGCCTGAAAGTAGAAAATATATAGACTATGAAAATAAAGTAAATTTGGAAATCAAGGATGTTCAGAGGTTTTGTTTTCTGAGAAAAGGTATTTTTCTACCATCATCATGGGAAGAACTTGACTATATAGAACACATCCCAGAGAACTAAAGGAAGATATGAACCAGAAACCAACCAACCTGAATTGTATCCAAGTCTGCTGAAATCTAGCCAACATCTAAAGCTGCTGCTGCTGCCTTGCTTGAAGCTTTCAAGTTCTACAGTAATTTGTTACCCAGCATTATTTTGGAAAGACCTGACTCTTGCACATTTTTTCCCAAGGACTGAGGCTTTTCTCTGAGCCACATGGGAGCACTTTGCATCACAGACGTGAGATTATCTTATATTTAAAGCTTCTCAGATTTCTACTATATGGAAGATAGAAGCCAAGTAAGGAAATTGGCAGGATAGTTGAAAGTTAGTGTGATCATCCTTGAGGGAAATGATGTTTTGGAAAAGTGAGGCGTTGAGGTATGTAAAAATGTTAGCATGTAGTATACATTGTTGAATAAGATTAGATGTTAAGGTGGGTATCAAAAGCGTGTGAAAAGTAAAGGAAGAAGATGCAGGATAGGGTCGAATAGAAATAGAGATGCTATAGGTGGAAATTATGGACAGTATGAAAATTTGAGAATTAAAGAATCTAGAAGTGTTCAGCTACCTTTAAAACAAATGGAGAAAGCTAACAAAACTGCAAAATCAGGAGACAAGGAAAGGTGAGGAGACTATCAGCAGTGTGTCTTTAGTCACGCTGAATTTCCAATGCCTTCGAAAAACAAGTGGATGTATCTTGTAGATGGATACTTAGATTTGGGGAAGAGCGGAGTGAGTCACACTGGAGACATTCACTGTGACTTTCTCTTCTACAAGTTTCCGTTGGGCCGGGAAAGCCATATTCATAATGAAAGCAATGTCTTAATTGAACAGCATCAATTGCCATTTCACTTGTTTTTCACTTTCTGTCAGCACGAACAGTGTTGTTGGACATAAACAGGCAGTTCCATTACCTTATTCAAGAAAGTGTCAGTTGGCTTCTAGTAACTACTACTCAACCATCCTCATACTTGAATATGGTTGTTCTTTGTTCTCAATAATAAATCTCTCACACTGTATTTTCAGAAAGACCTGCCTATATATCCATTTCCTTCCTGAGATAACTATGGTATCAGCTCAAGAGAAAGATACCACCAAGCAAGGATCATATTGGTTACAGTATTGATAACACCGTGGACAAGGAAGGATAAGCACATTCTCAAATTATTGTCATAATGAAAGAATCCAAAATTGAGAGAACACAGAAGGAAAAAAAATAAAAGTAACAATAAATCAGTAGCTGGATCTGTGCTCAATTTTTGTATAATCAGAATTTTTCTTTAGAAAACTCAACAAGGAAAGAAGGCTAAAATGAAACATCAATCCTACACTGACATCCTGTCCAATCTCACATTCTTTCTCTTCTGTTGCCCTATACCAAGTAAGTTGGTTGGGAATAAAGGAGTAAATAAGACAAAGCTGAAGGCCTGTATATTATAGGCTATGACTTTATCTATAATAACAGTCTTTGTTTAGGAAAACCAATGAAAGAGGATGTTTACAAAATTCAGTTTAACCTTGGTGCCCAATAATAGCATTGGCTAGTGATACTCCTGAGCCAGATCTTGACTGCCTTAGAGAAAAGAGTTGATATGATGAATACCAATGAGGATATTGATTTATTGAATTTATTGAATTGAATATCAATATATGTATATATTGATTATATATGGGATTTATTAGAGATTAGAGTGGCAAACCCCTTAATGGCTGCTCTGCCCTTCATATTCTCTCTTATCATTTTGTCTATATTATTATCAATTTTTATGCAGTCTTTTAATTATTTGTGTCCTAAACAAAATGTTTTCTATAGCATTGGATTATATCTAGTAGTGGTATCAGAGAAAACAGTTTTTTATTCATTGTTTGACATGCTCTGTTTATAACAAGCCTATGCCACAAAGCCTAATACACTATTAGCATTTTATAGATGAGGGCATTTGAAAACAGAGGAATAACTCTCTTCAGGTCAAGGACAAGACAGTACCATAGTCAGAGCCTGAACCCATGCAAATCGTGACTCCAAGTACAGTTTTTAACAATGTGAACATACTTTCTTCTGAATATCTTTGTTCTTATTTCTACCTTATCATTAAGACACAACACACTAGTACAGGAGAGATTTGTCTTTAATTTTGATCCAACTATATTGACATCCTTTAAATCTCTTCCCTTTGTTCCTTACAGAATATTGCTTCTGTCATTGTTTCTGGTCTTTTCTTTTCTGATGGCATCTTTTTAAAATTAATTTATTTATTTATTCTGTGTGTCTTTTATATCATGTATCTTGATTCCATTCATTCCCTTTGCATCCACCCTCTGTCCCTGTACATCCCCCCTGAAATAAAAAGAAAGAGGAAAAATAAAAAATAAAATAAAATATGGAAAAAAAACTTAAAAATCTTGTCTTGTAAGTTGAAGTTTGACACAGTGAGTCACACCATGAACTCCTTTGTCTGTGTATCTTTACTTGCAAATGTTCATTGCAAAGAGTCATTGGCCTGGTTTGGGGCCTCTGGTTTCTACTACCCTATTGATGCTGGGCCCTCACTAGGGCTCCTCCTGGATGTTCTGTTGTTGCACTGTGTTATGGAGAACCTGTAGCTTTGGGTCTGCAAGTCAGGTCCCCTCACATGCTCCAGCAGACCATAGATAGTCTAGGCCAAGACATATCCTTGGGTTGGTTCCAGGCAGCTGTAGGGTCGGTCTTCCAGATATGAAATGGAGACAGCACTCTTATGGCCACAGGGCCAGCTCTCTCACCTGCCCAGGCTTTGACGGGTTGGCGAGGGGGCAACTGTCTCCCGCCCATGCCACCACAAAACAGAAGGTTAATGGAGATACCTCTCCCATGCTCACAACTTCAGGACTGGCTTGCCTGCACCTCCGCTAACAGGGTTGGCTCTATTATGCTGCCCTTGCATGGTGCAGGGCCTGCTTTCCAGAGTGTTGTAGCTGGTGGGGGTCAGGGATAGCTTTCCCACTCTTATGACTACAGGGCCTGCTCTCTATTTCTTGTCTTAACAAAGATATTTTCATCCCTTTACTTGCCTTATTACCTCATCTTCTTAATGTTGTCCCCTTGAGAATTGGCTTTTATTCTCTAAAAGACATATACCACCTTCTCAGATATGGAATTTAATAGTTCTAAATACAGTTCTCAAGTCATCATGTTTAATAATATTATTAAAGTGATAATTATGAGTACATGGCTACTGACATAAAAATATGTCTAAATCATGGCATTGTCTAATACCCAGACACTCTTAGTCAACTATATTCCTCATGTAATTAGTTTGTTGATTATTGGATAGTAAGAGCATTCAAAGTAGGCTAGTATATATAAATATTAAGATTTTCTATTTTCTTTAATATTATATTATTTACTGTCATATTCTTGAAATTCTTCACTGAAAGATTTCCCACCTTTTCCTGATGCTCTTCATTTGACACACCCTGCACATGAATGCTGGCAAAAGCCTCATCTTTTGTCTGCCTTTCTTTCCATTCTGTAAAAAGTTACATACTCTGTCATGTCATTCAAGGCCAAATTTCAACTTTCACCTTTATGAAGGAGACTTCCAGATCAACTCCTGCTGTATACCTTTCTTAATATTAAGTCTATATCCCCAGCTGTTTCCTAAATAGTTTCTCTTTTTTCCCATGTAAATAAAAGTCACAATGTGCAAATAAATTAACACTCAACAAAGCTTTTACTAGTAATTATTTCTTTTTCTTCAAGCTCAGTGTATGTAATGTGGTGGTATTGTGTTCCCCAAAATATTGTGTATGCTAATAAACTTATCTGGGGTCAGAGAACAGGACAGCCACAATATTAAACATAGAGGTTAGGCAGTGGTAGCATACGCCTTTAATCCTAGCATTCCAGAGACAGAAATCCCTCTGGATCTCTGTGAGTTCAAGGCCACATTGGAAACAGCCAGGCACGGTGATACACACCTTTAATCCCAGAAAGCCACACCTTTAATCCCAGGGAGTGGTGGTAGAAAGCAGAAAGGTATATAAAGCGTGAGGACCAGAAACTAGAGGCTTTTGCCCTGGAGAGGCATTTGCCCTGGAGAGGCATTTGCCCTGGAGAGGCATTTGCCCTGGAGAGGCCTTTGGCCTGGAGAAGCCTTTGCCCTGGAGAAGCATTTGGCCTGGTTAAGCATTCAGGCTTCTAGCAGCAGTTTAGCTGAGAGTCATTTGGATATGAGGACATAGAGGCTTCCAGTCTGAGGAAGCAAGACTAGCTGAGGATCCGGCAAGGTGAGATAGCTGTGGCTTGTTCTGTTTCTCTGACCATCCAGCATTTCACCCCAATACTTGGCCTCAGGTTTGATTTTATTAATAAGACCTTCTAAGATTCATGCTACACATGGTGTATGTGTGTGAATATGTGCACATGTGCATGTGGGTTCATATGTATATATGTATATGTGGAGAAATGAAGTCATCCTTGGGTGTCCTCCAAGTTTGTCCTCCTGATGTTTTGTCTACATACATGTGTGCGCGTGTTTGTGTGTGTGTGTGTGTGTGTGTGTGTGTGTGTTTATGTGTGCAACTGAGTACGGGTATATAGGCCCATTCATACCATGGCCCACAAGTGAACGTCACAGAATAACATCACATGTCAGTCATGTAATTAACTGCCTCCAAGCTTGTTTGAGAAAGATTCTCTTTGTTGCCTGCTGCTGTGTTGTATAAGTCATGCTAGCTGGCCTTTGAGCATCTGGTAATTATTTTGTCTTAGACTCCTTTCTGGCTTGAGGAGAACTGAGGTTATGAGAAATGCTTCCAAATATGGTTTAGGTGGTTCCTGGGAATTTCAGCTCAGAGCTCATGCTTTCAAGAGAAGTACTTCCATATAAGCAAGCCATAGCCCCAGCCCTACTCTTCATTTTTAATGCTGCATTTTCACCTCCCACTAATGTTGAAAGGTTTTCTTTTATTCGGTGTATGTATGTATAGTAGTATTTTGCCTGCATGTTTTAAAGTGCACCGTGCATGTGCCCAGTGCCTGTAAAACTCAGAAAAGGGCACAGGAACCCCTAGAACTAGAGTTACCTCCATTGTGAGCTATCATGTGTGAGCTGAGATTCAAACTTAAGTCCTCTGTAAGAACAGTAAGTGCTTTTAAATCCCTGGGCCATTTTTCCAGTTCCCCTAACTTTGAAGTTTTGATGGTGTTATTCGGTTTTCTCCACTTTATTCCTAGTCAGACATACAAGAATAAAACTTCAGCAGAAGTGAAAGCTTCACTCATTCACAGTTTGCCAATAAGTCAATGTACTTCTAGACCCCGAGGACAGGTAACAGAATGTTTCACACTTGGGTCTCTACATATATGCCCACAGAACCCTGTGTGATACCTGTTCAAATTACTCTCATTTGCTCCCAGACATTTAAGTCAGCCAACAGATATCAGGCAGTCAGAACTGCAATGTAATGCTTGGTGTCATGCCATAATTCATCCAAATTTAGTAATCACCTCCTTGTCCCAGAAGTTGATGTTTTCAAGTCTTTTGTGTGTTTTGTCATACTGCTACCTGGGGTATTTTCTTGACCTTTATATATCTACCACTTAAAATCTTATAAACTGAAAACTATGAGGCTAGTAACTATCTGATCTTTTTGGCTTGGACACTCCCTGTGGTCAACATCTATTCTCACTTTCTCAAACCAAAGCATTGGCAGGTGGGGTCTTACCCATATGTACTTTCATGTCAACAATTTAAATACTATATCATGTCTCTTGGGATTCATTTGATACAGAAATACAACCTGATAATCCTGAAGAAAATTCACAAAAATTATGAGTAGAGAAAAAGATCACAAAACAGAAACAACATAATGCTCTGATTTACCCAAGGCATGCAAGATCAAACACACCCCAGTGTGATATAGCTATCAATATCACTTAGGTACCTGCAGACTGCTAAGTGTTGTGAGCTATAAATGGGAATGTGGAAAAGATATAGTTGTTACTCTTGCTATACTCACAGTATGATGTAGATAAAAGACACACACAACAAGAATAGATCAACCAATGCAAGGTTAAATGCTGAAATTAAGTGCAGAGTAAGGACACTGGTTTCTTGTGACTATCGAGTTCTCCAGAGCTATTTACCTCTCTAGGCAGGTGAGAGTTCGCCTTATGGCTGTAAAATTTCTTAGCCTATATATTACATTATATCCCTCTCATGCGTTATGATTTATTAATAGCTAAGACCTATCCTTCAGGAAACTTTGACACCTGCATAAACAGCCAGACTCTGTTTCATATTTATAGATGCAAGGTTGAAAGTTTAGATAGAGCAGCATGAGAAGTGGTTATTTTATCTTTTCAGTTAAATTTAATTATACATATCCTCACCTCTCAAAATGTTATTTATTTGGCTTCCTCGGGTACAATGGTGCTTCAGAAGACAATATATCAAATGGTTGCATATCCTCTAACTCCTGCTTTCTGATTTAGTTAGAAGCTGCCACATATTGTAATGCTACTGCAGGATAACAAGACACAGTCCTTGCCCATTAGTAACAAAAACAATTACTCACAGACAGGGACCTTGTCTTCATTCTGCCTCTATTCTTTTATCCAAATTAGAGTTCCGCTTCCATGAGAAACCATTGCTTTCAAATTTTCCAGCGTGTTGTATTGCCCAGTGATTCACTTAATTTCTGAAGTTAAATGGGTCTGATACCGCCATATTTGTAATTTATGTATTCTTAAGAATTCAAGTTATTTCAAGGCTGAGAGAATTTGTTTGATATATTTTGAAAGAGGAATCAAGCTGTTATGCCCTGAAATCTAAGTATGAGAGAAATCCCTTGCTGTTTCCTTTGGGCACTGCCTGTCTCACTTGTGGTTGCCAAATATTGTGGTTTTGACATCTGGTGCCACCATGAGGTCCTGTGCTGAGAACATAGCCATATCAAAGAGAGTCAGGTTTTCATTGAAGTTTTGAGAAAACAGCATTTTACTGACCCTCTGAGTGGCTTCTTCCCATTATTATGCAGACCATTACTTTGTACATACATGGATGCCACTGATTAGGAATTATTTCTTATCTCCTACTAACAATTGTGTGAGGAAAGGGACTATGCCTACCTAAATGTGATGATTAAATGGCTAGATGTTGGGACAAATGAAACGTTTAGCATTAATTGATTTTTTTGACACTCACCCTTTCCAACCATTGTGTCATGTCTCAAGTGTGAGTGTATCTCTCTCTCTCTCTCTCTCTCTCTCTCTCTCTCTCTCTCTCTCTCTCTCTCGTGTGTGTATTAATGTGTGTGAGAATACATGTGTGTGGGTGCACATGTACTTGTGTGTATGTGCTTGTTGCTGCCACAGCACAACCTTGTGTGTAACTTCTCAGGAAAAGTATCCATCTCGTTTTGTGATACAAGGTCTCTCAATATCCTGAATCTCATCTATTAGGTTGGTTTGGGTGGCCAGGGATTCCCAAGACTGTGCCTGTCTCCCTTACCTCAGTACTGGCATAACAATTGCATGCAGCTACTAGTGCTGGAACAGCAATTACATGCTGTCACTTGTGTCTTCCTCCTCCTCCTCCTCCTCCTCCTCCTCCTCCTTCTCCTCCTCCTCCTCTTCTTCTTCTCCCTCTCCCTCTTCTTCTTTTTCTCCTCCTCCTCCTCCTCCTCTTCTTCCTCCTCCTCCTCCTCCTCCTCCCCCTCCTCCTCCTCCTCCTCCTCCTTCTCCTCCTCCTTCACATAGGTTCTGAGGAATCAAACTGAGGTCATCACCCTTGCTTGGCTAACATTTTTCCTTTACTCAACTTTCTGTCCTGTCATCCTATGTCTGCTTTAAACCACTATTGATATTCGCACAATCCAGGAACTTTTTCAACACATTAATCACACTAAAGAATATGCACTAAAATGGCCCTGCCAGCATTTCTCTGAACTCATGAAAAAATACGTATTTATGAATAGTGAAAGATTAAAGAGACCAATGTTTGTCATTGAAATATTGTGTTTATCACCCTACTAATCCCTCTCATAAGTTGAACTTCATTTAGCACAGCTTCCCTTCTAGCTTTCTTCTCACATTTTCTTCATGTTTTCCTCTATCTTTTTGCCCTAATTTTTCTTTTTCATCTTCCTTATTGACATAATTTAAAAAATCTTCTTACTTCTATAAGCCAAAGGTTTTTTTGACATATACATGTAAATATAACCATCTTAATAAAATACAGATACTCTGATGTTCAGGTGTTTCTAAGCCTCTCATTTTCCAAAGACTCTAATGATAGCTTGGCTCATGTATGTGAAATACTTCATCAAATTGAGATTAGTACTACTGTTCTTTATTGAATCTTTTGCATATGAAGTGAAACCTCTTTCCTGTACTACTGAAATTGGTGCTGTTCATGCTCCAAATTCAGAGTATCAGCAAGATCCATGAAATTGCTGTACAAATGATTTTTAATGATGTTTACCACCGAATACTTAGACCTGAAAATTTTAATATGAATGAATTAAAATGAATACAATTCATATTCAATATTTTCTTTTATATGGAAATTTATCAGCTATCCTGGGATAAATTCACTGAAATATTGGAGAACCTCATGTCTACTTTTTCACATGTTCCCATGAGTTCTGGTTCTCAGAAAGTCTCCCACTTGTAATGATTATGTAATACCTACAGATATACTGTTCTATGTTACAATTGAAATAATGCATCAGTTTTGAAGGAAATGTCTAGGGAGGAGAAATGAAAAGAAAACTAAGTAAATCTCTTTATATTGTCAAAGGCAAATGGAAAAGGGAGGCATTGGAGGTGGAGTCATGTTCATAGCACTGTTAGAAACCCAGGGCTATGGTAATGGCTTAGTTGGAGAAGTGTCCACCATGCAAGCATGAGGATCTGAGTTTAGATCTCCCCAGCCCCTATCAACAGACGCATGGTGCTGAGTTTGCAGGCCAAGCTGGCCAAATTGATGCACTTACATTTTAGTGAGAGACTTTGCCTTAAAAAATAAAGATGGAGAGTGCTCAAAAAGTACAAATGATTCCAACTTCTGGATTCTACCTTTATAAGTACACACAT
>CABHPH010162687.1:16964-29817 GCA_902168325.1 Peromyscus nudipes
CATTGTCCATATGTTTTTAACAGTGGAATGGTTAAGAGCATAAGCTCTGGATACAGACTGAGTTGGTTCATAATCATTATTCTTGGATCTAAAAACTGTGTGACCTATGCCAAGTAATATATATATTACAATTTACCCACTTGTGTTAGATTGAGTGAGAATGGCCGTCGTAGGCTCACATGCTTGACAACTTGGTCCCCAATGGGTGGAACTACTTAGGAAGGATAAGGAGGTTTGGTCCTGTTGGAGAAGATGTGTCATTAAGGACAGGTTTGGGTATTCAAAAGCCCATGTCATTCCCAGTTAGGTCTCTTTCTTTCTCCAAAATGATGATCCGGATTATGCTCTAGCTACTGTGGCAGCACCATGCTTACCTGCCAGTTACCATGCTTCCTGACATAATGGTCATGGACTCTAACCTTATGAAACCAGAAGCACCCAAATTAAATGGTTTCTTTTATAATTTGCCTTTATCATGGCGTTCCATCAAGGCAATAGAAAAGTAACGTAGAATCTGTTTTGGAAAAGAAAATAATATATCCTACCTTGTAAAATTGAGTCCTGTGTGAATCAAATGCTATATAGAAATGTCAACATCTATGATTAAAAACTTGTACTCACACTTCTGCCTTGTAAAAGTTAGCTAAGTTGTTTAGCATGTTAATATTCAATTTCTGTACATTTACTAAAAAAAGAGAAATACTGAAATGAAGAGCTTCCGGTTAGGTCTGGGGGATATTTCTGGGGTAGGGTATAAATACATGCATTTATACTTAAAGGGAAATAGTGAAAGAAAGAATAAGCAAAAAAAGGAAGGGTGGAAAAAAAGATCTGGAAAAAGGATGTAATTCAGTTGGCAAAGTGCTTGCCTGGTGTGCAAAAATCCTTGGGTTTGATAGCTAACAGCAAGTAAACTGCTCATAATGGTACATGTCTTGATCATGTACATGTGAGGTGGAAACAGAAGTAAACGTTAATGACCATCTTTGGCTACATAATGAGTATGAGGCTAGCCTGGGATACAAGACACTCTACATCAAAATATGAATAAATAGAACTACAGGAAACTAAGGAATTCTGAGAGTGGAAGAAATCCCCTTCCTGAGGGAAAAGCACAGCAACTGGTTATCCAGCACCTAATGGACAGCCATGAAAACACACATGGAGGTAACATTATAAGGACTAGCAGGTTGTATTTATGCTTTTATGAATATGTCTGTGCATATACATATGTGCATAACTACAATTAATGCTAAAAGAGGCCATGGGATTGAAACAGAGCAAGTAGGAGTATATAGGAGGGTTTGGAAGGAGAAAATGATGCAATTATATTACAATATCAAAAAAATTAAAAAATAATAAATGAACAAATACATATATAAGCACACTTCTGATTAGCTTGTCAAATTGCAAAAACATAGGAAAATATTAATGTTGATGAATGTTAAAACTGAATTTTCAGACAAAATCTGAAGAAAAGATGAAAAGATTCAATATTTAAATTGGGTCAAGTATCATGGTATATTCCTTTAATAACAGAACCAGGGAGGTTTGAACAGTAGGGTAACCAGTTTGAGATAACCATAACCTGCCTATATAGCAAATTGCAGGTCAGCATAACTATGTAGAAAGATCCTGCCTCAAAGCAAACAACAGTAATAACAGTAAAATTGATGAAAGATAAGCAAAGAAATGATCATCCTGTCAATCATCGGAAGGAACTATAAATTGGGGGGAGGGGATGTTAAATATCCAGAGATCCTGTAGAAGGGAATGAAAAGAATCAATTAGAAGATAAAGGTTTATCTACATATTTGATACATGGTCAATGAATGCTGCTGGAACTCTTCTGCTTCTAGATCAGCACATTGAAATCCGGCTCTGACTTTATTAGTCTGAGATGTGACCTGGAATCTGATTCCAGCTTAATTACTTGGAGCTTTGACCAGAGCATCAAGATTTTTAAATGTCCTTAGAGATTGTAATGACAAGCAGCTTAGGAAACCATTCCTGCACAACAGTCTACCATTTCACATTTTCATGCTCTGAATTTGGGACATAGTGTTTAAAGCCAGTTATAAAAATGGGATATGAAGTTTCACTTGATTCTAAATTATTTATATTTTCCATTTTCCAAGTATCATCAATAAACATAAATCTTGAGTGATGCGATGTTTATGTGCTTTATTCAAATTAGCATAGAGGATTGGAAAATAATAGGGTTGATCTAAGCTACTCTCACTAGTTAATTAAAATTAAATTTCTAAGTCACTGAAATAATTTCCAATAATGTCACAAAGCAGCACTTCCACCATTTCCTGTACACTAAAGTCATTCCTGTATTTCATCTACTTTCTTCCACCAGATATGAAGGCATTTAGCTGTTTTTAAACAATGAACCTTAGTTGATTTGTTTTCCTGTATTTTCTGGGACTGGATCTCCAGTACATGAACCGGTCTTTAAATAATTATTGCTAGAACATGTATCTTGTATCTGCCTAAAGCATTTACCTCAGGTCAGTCTGAAAATTAAATTAAGGTGAAAGGAAAAGGTTCATTTGAGTGAATGGAAAAATATGATATGGACATTAATGAAATATTTAAAATACGTAGAATCTCTAATTTTTCATATAGATGTGTATAAAGATGTGTGCATGTTTGTTTAAATCTGGAGATAGAATAATCTTACTTCATAAATTTTAACTAAAATTCAGATACAGTTAAAAATGTGGTCAGGATTTGAAAGTCCCAGAAAATTTTACTTCTTATAATATATTTAAAAGTATAAATTATGTACTTTAAGGAACATTAAAGTTATTTTTGTTTATGTTATAAGCCATATGTGAAATACATTGTTCTAAAAAAGCTTATGGGAGCTGATGTAAAGAGAGCAATAAGCCCCCTGAGATAACCACATCCATGTCTTCAAACATGGGCTAACAACATGGGAAGACTCAGGCAGGATTAAGGTTATAAATGGGAACCAGATTTCTGATTGGCTTATCTTGAGATGACCAGGTTGTCTTTGATTTCTTTGTGAGCATGAAGTGTCCATGGAGCCTTTGAAAAGGGAAGGAGCAAAGCAGACCAGTCAAAGACATCATGACAAAGACATGATTGACCTTTATTGACTTTAAAGATGGAACAAGCTATCTGCACAAGAATGAAGTGATCATGAAAACCAAACAAGAGAGTGAATTTCCCATTCTTTCAGGCAAAAATCTAGTCTCGATACCTTGACTGGAATCCAGTGACACCCTTTCACACTGCCAGGGTCCAGGAAGATAAGATGATGCATTTGTGATTGTTTCAACCACAAAGCTTCTTATCATCAATTGTCACAATAGTAGGAAACTAGTATAACAACATCGAGAAAAATAGAAAAGTGTAAAATAAGTTAGAAATAAGTAACAAATACGGCACAGCAGAGAAAAAACTAGTGAAATGGTACAATAGCATCAGGAACAAGATTACAGCAAAGGCGGCAACCTAAGAGTTCTAGAAACAACATGAAGAAAAGGGTATGTTCAGCTAAAACACTGTAATTCCTAGGAGATGAATACAAAAAGATAATACATATAAATGAATACCTTAAAATTCTCACAGTGTAGTTTGCCATGCAGTGTGTTGGCAGGCACACTGGAAACCTGGTATAACATGGGCTGCCTGATCAAGGCTCCCTTCTTTTTAATCCTACTTGAAGCATGGCTGAAGAGAAAGGTTGATGATTTCTCTCAGGACACCAGAAGGTGAGCTGACATTTGCTAGGAGTATTTCTTTTCTTAAAAAAATTGGTTTTCTATCATGAACTTATATGGAGGAACATGATGCCGTTGGTTAGTAATACGCATGCCCAGAAGTCAGTAAGGCAGTTTCCAGGTGGCATCAGAGGAGTCTCTGTGGCAACAACACTAGATGTGCTGGGGCAAGACTTAATTAAGGAAGATAAGCAAAGGATAAAGAATGCTATTTAAGAAAGGGAATGAGTGTGAACAGAAGTATGTAAAAACAGAGTGTGTTACAGGGATAGCAAGTAGACGTAAGGAGGGGAAAAGAGAAATGTAGAATGAGATGAGACACAAGGCTGTGGAGGCACATCCTTTGGAAGCCTGAGTAAAAAGACAAGGTTTCTGAAAATTATCCTGTTAATACAGGAGTTAGAAAATTGATGGTATTAAGCCAAGGTAGTAAATCCTTCAATTTCTTGCCTTAAGCAGACTAGCCCAGCATTTTTATATGAGATGATAATTTAGGATTGAGGCTTGCTGGAAATAGAGAGACCCTGAACAAAGCTACAGAATCAGCTATAATAAGAATTTTACCTCGTGCAAAAGTAGATGAAAGGAGTGGAAGATTTGAAAAACATTATGAAAATAAATTATGAAGGTTATAAAATATTAAATTTTATGGGCAGAAATATGGCTCAGCTGGTAAGACAATTACTCTTTTTCAGAGAACACCTGTGTTACATGTGCACAAAAATATACATATATACATAAATAAAATAAATAGTTTAAGTGTTAAATTTTTAATTAATTAATTTTCATCTATGTTCTTCAGTTGAACAATTTTTTTATATAACCAAGCTACAAGCTCATCGATTCTTACCTAAAAACAGCATTTATTCATCACTTTTAGCAGGTTCACATTGACATATTCAAAAATTGATTTATACATCTAGAAAGTATTTCTTGAATCCATTGTATCGCACTCACAATGATGAGCCTAAGGACATTATAAATGTGATTTGATATATAACAATTTTATCCTTAGAAAGGAGCCTTCCAGTTATTTATGCTGGAGGATAATAGCTGTATAGAGCAAGGAAAAACTTGAGAAAGAGTGTGTGTGTGTTCCACTAAGTTTAAAAATAGTTGCATTTTGTTCCTTCTTTTACTTTATTTTAGAATACAGATATAATTATATCATTTTCTCCTTCTGTTTCCTCTCTCCAATCCTCCCATGTACCCCAGGCCCCCTTCCTCTCTTTTCAACTCAAGGCCTCCTTTCATTTTTCATCAGTTGTTATTGTATTCATATAATAATGGTTAGAGTTATTTAGTAGAGCAACGACATCTTTTCAGTAATGCGCTACTGGATGAAATCAATACTATTGTTTAGACTGCATATTTTTATTTTAATCAATCTATATCTTAGTGAAATTAATGTGTTGAACATACATGTGCCTATTTTATTGTATTTTTATTATTGATTTTATTTTTTATATTATAACTTAATTACATTTTTCTTTCCGTTTCTTCCCTCTTAACTTTCCCATATAACCCTCTTTGTTCTCTTTCAAATTCATTTTTCATTAAGTTTTGGTTCAAACATTTATGTATAAGTATGCACATATGTGTTCCTAAATACAGCCTGCTCACTCTGTATGTTAGTTGTATGTCTGTTTTTAGAGCTGGCCATTCTTTATTCTGTAGCTCTGAAGGACAGAAATATGATTTACATTTGCAAGTGAACCTGAAGTGGCATACAGATTGTTTATATTATCTGTTTCCGAAAAGAAATAGTCTTAGAAAAAATGTAATGATGGTTACATGTCTCTCCTTCATGTCTGTAGTTCATTTATAGTGTATTTAACAGTATAGAAGTTGCTGAAGAAAAAAATTTCTTTAGATTTTTTGAATAGCTGTATTATTTTAACTTGTGAAAGTTAAATCTAAGAGAATAATGAGCACATTTTATGTTTAATGAAATTACTTTTAAATGTGTATACTCTGTATTACAGTCTTCAAGATCACATAGGAAACTCAAACTTTAAGTTCAGTTCAAAGCCTACATAATGAGAATCACTAATTCATTAATGTAAGCAAGCACCTACCGTATCAGACAGTTCTAAATAAGAGTATAAAGAAAGATGTCTTGTTCACCACAACTTAATGATTAAAATATTGGTTCATATTCTAAAGATATTTCATCCAAATAGTAAAGGTGAGTGAAGGTTTACAATAGTTACAAACTAATTATGTTACATGGATTTGCATCTTTTTGAATTCAAGGTGATTTCATGGGACATAACATACAATGAGATATCACATCATAAGTAATGAATGTGTCTCATTGCAGAGGATCAGAGAATAGCAAATCCGGATGCCAAAGTATGTTAATAAGTAACTTCAAGTTATATGTGTTAATCACAACACTAACTTGGAAGGTATTTTTTTTCCTTCTGTGAGCTGACATATCCCATTTATTGAATCTAAATTTTCCTACTCTGATTATACTAATGGTAAGTTTGGAAATGTATACATAGTCTTCTAATCTGCATGCAGACCATACTGAATTTAATAAATCATTTCAAATATGAACAGATGATTTGCTATGTTTATTTAGAGATAAGGCTTACGTTCCTGAAAAAGGCTGTGTAGGCAGCTTCTTCCCAGCTACACCATGTTAATATATTCAAAAAGATCCTATCTAATGCCTTGAGACTGGAAACATTAAAACAATAAACCAATAGTTAACAATGTCATTGAAATTAATGCACAAATCTGTGTTTCTTAACTATGAATTGTATTATTTAAATATATTTTGTATAGTACAATACATAATCAATTTATCTATCTATCTATATATATTATATATGTGTGTGTGTCATGGAATAATTACACTTACGTTTGATCATGTATTTATGTGTCAGCATTTGATTCAAGTTAAGTAAATTTTCTGTGTATCAAAGTTCTTGCTTATAGTGCACTCATTAAGTTCTAGTTTTAAGAGAAAATATAGAGTACATTGCCTCAAACATATTTGAATGTATTTTTTTCAAGTATTTGTCTTCACAAGTGGTTACTAATATGAGTGAAGTAGAAAATGCAGTGTAATTGAGTAAAATGACTTCTTTCCCATCTTACACTGGAATATATCTCATAGATTCTAAAGTTTGAGAGGATAGAAGCCACCTGAACTAAAATCCACCACCCCCTGATACTTAATTGTTGAGATTATGAAAATCTGTTACAATATGAAATACCTCAAGCTCACAGTAATAGAAAATCAAGTTTTCTAAGCTGATATGGAAAGTCCTACATGTAACTTAGCAATGCTTTGGCGTTAAAGTCACTTTTAATTGTATATTCTTTATGTTTGTTTCCTTGCTGGCCCCAACTCAATCAAATATAGCAGAAATATGTCTTTTGTCTATATTTCCTATTGAGAGTGAATGAATCTCAGGCCAAGGATAGTGCAAACACAACTTGTATTTAGCTCACCATCTGCCCTAAAGAGATAGGATGAACAAGTTTCTAGGGGGCTCATTCAGCCAAACCATCGACAGCTCATGCAGTAGTTCACCAATCCAGCTATGCTTCCTCATCAAATGAACTCACTGAGGTCACAAATGTGTTTAATTTTCTTTCTTAATTGTATTTTATCACAATCTGTGGTCTTCTTATACAAAAATTTTCCTTTACTGGTACTTGAAATCTGTTCTCAACCATCAGTTTGTCAAGGTACACCCAGATATTGATTCTGGGGTTTCCAAGGGCTAGAAATAGCTATGCAAATTCCTCCTACTTAGATACTATCTAATAGTTACCTGAACTATGGCAGGTGGAATTATTATACCATTTATTTCAAGATGAAGTTCTATACATACAAATTCTTTATTTGACATTTTGCTTTGTATTGTTGTTAATTTTCTCACTTTCATATGCCTTGGCCTTTGTCAACATCAGCAACTTCATCACTCTCAATTCCAACTCCAAGATGTAGAATTCAGTCAACTGTGAGAACAATAAACTTCTTCGTATTCTGCCCACATTTTATCCATGTTAACTTACCACTCATATATTTGTTCTGAATTATTTATTCATTCATTTATCTACTTACTTTGGTAGTGAAAACTCCCTAGGTTTCAACAGCTTGTGGATACGAATGGTGGATATGGTTAGTTTAATAAGGCACCAGTATCATATAAACCCTCATGTCTGAAAAAAAAAACAACCACCTCAATCTCAGATTCATAGTTACGGTGCCAGTGCATCCTAAGACATAGCTCACCTGCTGTCTTCATCAATACATCATTCTTTTTCCTACCCACTCCCGCCTTTCTCTCTCAGGGCACTGAGGCTTGTGCTGCCACACAGGGGCTGCAGTGCCACATCTGTCCCTGAGCTATTGTGTGGACTTTAACTACAGTCAGCTTACACTATCTCTAGTCCTTACCATAGAACAAGGCAAAAATATTCCTGACCAAACTCTAGTCAGGCTTCTGTAGGCCCTGTTCCCCAAAAGTTAGCTTTGTACTTTGCTTTTAAGTCCAACCTTTGATCCGTCAATTGTTAGAAGCCTGTTGCTTGGTCAGTTTGTAAAGAAATGCCAGTGCTCACTATAGCAGTACATGTACTAAAATTACAGTAATAGCAAGAAGATAGGTATGGCCTCTGCAAAGGCAGAAAAGTAAATTCCTGAAGATATATATATATATATATATACACATATATATATGTATATATATATATTCTCATTCTCAATCTTGTAATGTTTCAGCAATTAAGTCCCTCAAAGAGATCTGAAAAAAATCATAAAGAATCATACTATTAACCATTTACCAAAAAGAAAAAAAATACATGTAAGTCACTCATATGTGTGTGTGTGTGTGTAATATATATATATATATTCTGTATTCTCTTCTTGGCTAGCAATGTCTGTTCCAAGAACAAAAGATGACCAGACAGCCAGACATGAAATGTCATCTTTTCAGTTTGTCAGGGTTATCCAAAAGACTCCTAAAACATATAGGTCATTGCTATTTCCCCACTTACCCCACAAAAGTGGAACCTAAGTTCTTGCTACTTTAGATAGCATGCCCTTCAGATACTGGGCTCAGAGGCACCCTGAGTTGGAACTGACCCGAATTGCTTCTGAATACTAGCTTATATACTAGCTTTCATAGTGCCAGAGAGCTCCATGCAAGCTTCCAATGGAGAAGAGCAAACAACAGTTTACCCATCTATGACACCTAAGAACCACAACAAACAACATGACATGGTAATCCTGAGGGCACAGTAGGGCATGTATATGTTGTTTGTAACCAACAGCTCTCTAATTACTCTTAAGACTCAGCCAACAAGGGAGAAATAAATCTAGTACTAGAAAACTAGCTAGCTACCTGAGACTAGTTAAGTCACAAATCTTGGAAGAAAACTTACAATCACCACTTTATTAAAACAGCATAATACTCACTACACTCTAAATATTTGTCCTTATACACACTGATAAGTGTAGTCCTTACAAACCATCAAGGAAGATGCTCTTTGAAACAGAGAGAGGGTTACAAAAAAAATCACCATTGATCAAAATGCAGAGTTGTAGACACCAGTCCCAGTGGACACATTTACAAAACAACTTCCATACCTAAAGCTCAGCAAACATTACAAGAGAAGGAATGGAAAGTTTGAAAGAACCATGGGATCAGGAAATTCTCTATTGAGATTGTGTTTCCCAATAAATTTAAAAGCTGCACCCATAAACTTTCACCAGCATCATTGCTCAAAATGTGAGCTAAAGAAGAACAAAACTAGACATTCCAAAATGGCTGGGAGATAGTCCATGAGGCCTCAACTCTACACAAAGAACTCTAGGTAACTAATCAGTGGTGAAAGTGGGAGAAATGGTCTCCCAATGGAAAAATACAGCAATTGGTTGTCCAATACAAAATGACTACCCCTAAAAACATGCATACTAATAACGTTTCAAATATGGTTTTGAAAGAGAGAAAGAATGGGTATATAGAAGGTTTGGGAGGGAGGACAGGGAATGGACATTTATATAATCACATTATAATCTCAAAAATAAAAAAAATAACATCTCATTCTAAATCTCGGTAATGTTCCTGCCACCTACACCCTCTGTCTGTTCATTTGTTGCAAATTCAGATCTTCTCTCTCGGCTTTTAGAGTTCAAATTGATCTAACCTTTACGGTGTTGTTCTTAAGATCTATTACAATAGGCTTACATGAGCTTCCTTATCATTTTAACAAGTATCAAGGGCATTTATTCTTTAAGTGTTACACTCTCTGTTACATTTACTATAACAATTCTGTAGCATGAATCTTAGAAGGTGTTATTAATAAAATCAAACCTGAGCCGGGTATTGGGGTGAACACTGGAAGATCAGAGAGCCAGAACAAGCCACAGCTATCTCACCTCACCGGATCCTCAGCTGGTCTTGCTTCCTCAGACTGGAAGCTTCTATGTCCTCATATCCGAATGGCTCTCAGCTGAACTGCTGCTTGAAAGCCTGAATGCTTAACCAGGCCAAATGCTTCTAGTTTCTGATCCTCACGCCTTATATACCTTTCTGCTTTCTACCACTACTCCCTGGGATTAAAGGCGTTGTCACCATGCCTGGCCATTTCCAATGTGGCCTTGAACTCACAGAGATCCAGAGGGATTTCTGTCTCTGGAATGCTAGGATTAAAGGCGTGTGCTACCACTGCCTATCCTCATGTTTAATATTGTGGCTGTTCCGTCTCTGACCCCAGATAAGTTTATTAAGGTACACAATATTTTGGGGAACACAATACCACCACACAATTCAGGTTCTTTTCTAAACCTAGTTGTTTTGAGAACAATGCATCCCGGTTACAATCTATGGCTCAAAATGAATTCAAAAAGTGATCTAGAAAACTCTTCAATCCATGGAGCAATTTTAGTTTTTCTAAAAGAAATTACTTATTATCATTATGCATAAATTTTATCAATACATATGCCCACCATTGTCACCAAGTGTTTATTGTTTTCCAGGTGAAGGCTGAAAACCCAAAAAAAGATAGTATAATGGGACATAAGGAACAATTAACATAATTGGAGGACCGTTCCAGTCTGGACCCTTGTGGAAACAAAAATAGATAGATGTTCAAGCCCTTTCAATAAATGTGTCGATATAACCGATGTATATCTTTTTATTTACTGTAAATCATCTCTAAACTACATGTAACACAAAATACAATTTGAATTCTATATAAATAGTTGGTATATTTTATAATTTATGGGACAGAGATAAGGAAAAATGAGTCTGTGTATGTTCCGAGTAGATACACAGTGCTGAGGCAAGTTTTCTAATTAATGAATGTATACAAAACCATACACAAACATTTTCCAAGAAAGATTGTGCATTTGTGTATTTATATATAATTTATGGACATTGTTGTCTGCACAGTAGTCCAGTAGTCTTTCAAAAATCAGTTTTGTACATAGTAGGCATCACATACTCTTGCTTTGCTGTATTTATTCACTTTTATTTCAGGCAAGGCCTCACAAGTAAACATTATTCAAAGCAGCAAAGCATTTAAAATTACATTAAAGTAGATTCAGGTATTTTCGTAGTCATAATAGAACCTGAAAGCAGCATGACGTGAACAAAGGCCCGCACAGCAGGCATTTTATGCTGGGGAGGAAGCAATTCACACCTGTTAACTACTGTGAACAGAATGAGGCACAACACCTAGCTCTCCACCTCAATAAAACGCTGGGTCTTTTCTTTCCCCTTTAATTTCAGTATCTTAAAATTTGGGGAAAGATAAATCTCAAAATTAAATGCTTCTATCCGCGAAGTAATATAAAATGATGCCAAAATAAGGAAATGTCACAAGACAAATGCAAAGATATAGACTTGTTAACAAAATGTGTCTTTTGTTCCGTGAGGATATTAGGAGAAAGGAGGGCAAAATAATAAGCACATTAGTTTAGAAAACAAAACCAAAAGCATTCACAGCCTGAAGTTCACTGATTTTAAAACCATGATGACGAGATATAGGAGGTGATGAGACATCCTCTTGCCTTTTAAAACAGTATTTCATTAACTTACGATTAATAGAAATATATAACTAAAAATAAAACTTTCTATGTTTACATAACAAGTGGGAAAAATTCCTGGAAATCTAAGAGGAAAAGGTTCATCATAATGAGGTTTAGTTTGCAACAGTGACCCGAAATATCTTTGAGATGAATGGGTAAAGAAACTAGACAGAAGTGTACAGAACGCTTCCCTCTCTGACCTTTCTCTACTTCACATGCCTCTGTCCTTTTCACTGTTTCCATTTGCTTATATTTGTCTGGCTTTTTAATTTGCTTTGAAGTACTGCTGTGTCCAGACCTTTGCAAGGCTATTGAAAAAAGATGGAAACCAAAAGAAAAACCAAAAGAGCTGGAGAAACAGTTTTCCCCAGGGAAAAGACGTCCAATGAATTATCCAATCCCACGTGCTCAGCCCTGGAATCACATACCGGCAAAGAACATAATACAGACTGAACAGGCTGTGCTTATATATTTCATAACAACATAATAACGTGTGTGTGTGTGTGTGTGTGTAAACAGTTGAAGAAAAAGAGGTCATGAATTTGAAAGATAACAAGGGGAGTTACATGAGAGGATTTGGAGGGCAGGAAGGGAAAGGAAAAATTATATTTTAATTAAAAAATTAATTATTAAAATAAAAAATAGTATGGAAAGAGCTATGCAAACATAAGTGGCAAGGTCAAGAACTTTGGTTTTGTAGAATTTCTTAATTTTATATTCTAATATTTATGTTTGTAAACATCAGAAACAATAATAAGGTGAGATAAGTAATATGATTTTTAAAATAGAGGACTATTGGTGCAAAACTGAGAAGATCTGGGAAGATGTAAACAAATTTGGTACATCAGAAAAGATTTCAGGTAAAGTATATTGAGCATTCACAAACTGCTAACAGTCACACATGTGAAATGAGCAAATATTATCTGCCACTTTGCTAGTTTAGAATCAATATGATATATTCTAATTTTAGCTCCAAATGCCAATGGCCCTAAATTATGAATATACAACCTTTTACTTTATTTTATTTCTCATATGA
>CABHPH010162687.1:30217-47433 GCA_902168325.1 Peromyscus nudipes
TTTTAATGACACGTAAATAGTATTTGGTCAATAATGCTTTTATACTGTCATTAATTACATAGTGATAAAGGATGAAAGCTGTTGATATAATATTGATACTAACACACTAAAGTTAATTTTCTTCCTCTTTTAAACTTGTGTGCAAACAGTAAAATCTTTGTGTTGCCCCTAGTTTCACGTAAGTAAGTCCTACACATAGAAAGGAAAACATTGTACAAACAGAAAAATGATAATGGTGGTAGTTGGTATTGATGTTGGTAGAATCATTCATCAAAATTGTTAAAGGATGATTGAAGCAACACAATCCTAATTAGTCTTAATAATAAAACCTGGAGTGAAAGCTGAAAGATCAGAGAAGCAGAGCAGCAGGACACCAGAGAGTTCCAAACTCTTCGAAATCTCACACTTAATGGGAGCATCCTAACTCTGAATCCTCAGACTGAGTAGGCCAGATCCTGTCTCCACCTCCCTAGTGCTGGCATTAAAAGTGTGAACCACCACCACTGACTCTGTTTCTCTTTTAGACTTGATCAATCTCACACAGCCCAGGGTGGCCTTGAACCCCTGATCTTCCTGCTTCTTCCTCCCAAGTGCTGGGATTAAAAGTGGGTGCTACCACTGCCTGGCCCCTATGGTTAACTAGTGGCTGACTCTGCCCTCTGATCTCCAGGCAAGCTTTATTCATCAGAACACAAACAAAATATCATACAACAGATGATTTAAATTACTATTCTATATGGAAATTGAATATTAAAAACATGAAATTTTAAATATCAATTGAGAGTTACAGGATACATATTTGTGGTCACTGAATCAGATAAACAAAGATTATTAAACATAATTTTAACTATAATCAATCAAGAATTACACCACAATAAATAAGTGTAATTTAAGCAGATTAAAATGTATAGGTGTGCTTTTTATATTATGTACTACAAAGTGAAACGAGAAAAAATGATGGACAATAGAATAACAAGGCAGATAACTGGAGATAAGATACTGCAAAAATATTAGTAATAGTCTGGATGTGGTAGTATACACCTGTAATCAGGATTGGGTTGGATAATAATTTGTGGACCAATTCTAATTTTATATATGTATATAATTTATAATATATGTAATTTTATGTATATGTAATTATAATTGTGTGTGTGTATTTGTGTAAACAGTGATTATAAGAAATGTAAACACGGGGCTTTGGAGTTCCTGAACCTGCTAGAAATCTGAAAGTTCAAATTACAAAATAGAACTCTATTGACACCACAAAATCACAAATTACCTGGAGTATTGGAGACAGTACTTCCTTGTGGAGATAGAATCTAAAGAAGGAGTAAATATTTTTGTGTTTCTCAGGATGCCTGCAGCATTTCCAAGAATGCCTCAGTAAACTGCACATCAAGCATTCAGACAGGTGATTTTGAAAGACAAGGGGCAGCCATCTGGAGATGTGGGTAATTTCCGAGCAGTTGGCATTTGAGGCACTTCTCATTCTGTCTCAAGGCTGTGGTAAGTAGCTCTGACTTAATTAGCTATATTTTGTCTGTTGTCTCTTTGTCTAGGTTGTGGTCATTCTTTCTCTAGCTACGTAATGAAAAGCATATTGCCGGCATCTCAAGACTATGATGATAGCAGTACTGCACAAGGCAATATGAATAATTTCTAGCAATGAAAAATAAGGAAAAATATAATTGTAATAAAAACATTTAGATTAATCATACAGTATTAATAAGTTGAGCCCAAATTCTAGAACTACATGTGAGTAATGCAAGTTTCCCTTACTTCTAGCTTGACTATAATTGTGAAAAGTAAAATTTTACAATGATCACCCAACCCTCCCTACTTTCCCCTCTGTGTATTGATATAACAAAACTTAATGTATTGGCTTGCTAACAAGGAATGATTTGCAAATAAATTTGTTAAATGTGATTTATAGAAATTATAGATCACATTTCTAACATGGATGTTAAGGGAAGCCTAGTGATGTGAACTAGATTCTAAGACATCTTTATGGACTATCATCATACAAGCATCTGATATTGTATGCTCTGTCACACAATGTCTGCCTCTATGCTTTGTTATCATTATCTTGATTTATTTTGCAAATATTCAACATTTCTCAATGAGCTTCATGTTACATAACCTATCTTCTCTGGAACAGGTACCTCTTTCTTGAGGGTTAGATATTGATTTCATTGATATACACAAAGAGACAATATTACAATTCTTAGAAAATAGATTGTTTTAGGTAATAAGTACATGATGGCAAAGTCAATTTATACCACTAAGTTATAACCTAAAACCAGGCTTTTCCCATTGCACAGTTAATACAACTTAAAATTGCACTAATTTTATGTTTAAAGTTTTATTTCCTTTGTACATTAGGTTCCAGATCTTGACAGTATACCCATGTCTCAGGCTTATCGTATGGTAGATGGACACAGAAACTAAATATAGTTTGATATAACCTTGAATATTCTCTAATAAAGGTAGAGAAATTTATAACTAAGTATAAATATCTAGCCTGCTATTCATTTGAGATGTGTGGAATTCTTGTTTCTCTTCCTTCTCTTGGAGTAATTTATCTTTCTTTGCCCACATTCTTCTGTATTCATCATTTTCAGTCCCCTATACTGGCATAGATCTCCTTTCCAGAATCTCAAGACAGATTTTATTTTGCTTGGACTACTAGGTTTTCTTAACTTAAAAAAAAGAGAGAGAAATTTCAAATTTAATTATTCATAAGGAATTGTGTAAGGATAATTGTAAATTCACACACACACACACACACATATATGTATGTATATGAGATATACTCTGGGACTTTCAGTGCAGTTGATAGATGTTATGGATTACAGTTGGATGAGGCTTAATTTTTCCACAATTTAAACATATTCTAGAAAGTCTATACAATTTTACAACAAAAATGAGTTAGAATAAATTCCAGTCGGTGAATGATTGCATATTATGAGACGTACTGAAATAGAATACTTGAATCACAAAATCTGATATGTACAAACTAAGCCATGTGGTGAAATGCCTAGATACACTTCCTAGTGAAATAATTTAGCATGAACAGGAGCAGTCTGTGAAAATCAGCTAACGGGACAGCTGGTCTTCAGTGACGACAAAACTAGATGAGGGCCTCACAGTGCTAATAGAATGTACTTTTCTACAAGTTTTCTCTCCCAAAGTGTTCTCAGATTCAACATATTGGTATGGAAGCAAGCTTTGCATATCAGCCAAGCATAGCATTCATTAAGTTATGTAAGAACGTGTATATTTTCCCTCTGACAAACTATGAGAAAGTTGCTATTTTAGTAGTTTCTATTTGGTTCTTCATCCTTTCCAAAAGTCTAACATTTCTTTGGTATGAGCTGCTTTTCTAAGAAAGTTTTTAAAATAAATAATGAATTATTCATAGCATAATTGTTTTCAGGTTAATTATGTATAATGCTGAAAATGCATTATAATGTATAATTATATATTTCAACACAATTACTAAGTATAATGACAATGTATAATTCCTTATGAGAGTGTATGAAGGAAATAATGCTGCTCATGCATAATGTTACAATGGATAGACTTTTTTATTCCAAAGAATTATTGCAACTTATAGTTTTAAATAGATTGATGACACAGACAGAAAACATAATTTTCTCTTGAAGGCAAATATGACAGTAGTTTGAAAATGAAACATTTTAGTTACTCAAGTATCATATCTTCAAACACAGGACTTGTTGTACATATTTAATCATAATTTGCATCAAATAAAATTTGGTTTGCATTAAAAAAACATGATACAAAGTACTTTGATCAAAGAAAATTTCATGTACATGTCAATCATACTAAGTGAAATTAAAGTGACATACAAATTAGATTGTGTAGCACCAAACAGGGCTCTTTTAGGAAGTTATGTGTCCATTTATAATCACTAAATCTCCTTTACTGGCTGATTCTTTTTAATGACTTCAATTATATAAACTATTCAGTGCCTTATGGTCTTTAGTAATCAGAGGAAATCCTAGCCACTACAATATTAATAAAGTTGATAATAAATAAGTTTATACATGCTGAAGAAATGACTTTATGGTTAATATATATATATATATATATATTCAACAACAATAATAAAGAAAAATAGGATTTCAACTTGAGGGATGGGGGACCATGAAGGGAGTTTGAGGAAGTGTGCCTAGGAAGAGCTGGAAGGAAGATAGGGAAGGAAATGAAATAATTCTACTTCAATAAGATATATAAATATATATATATATGTTTTTTATATGGTTGCTTCTTGCTCTTCCAGGGCACCATACTTTGCTTCCCAACAGTCATGCTGAACATCTCACACTCTCCTGTAATTCCAGCTCCAGGGTATCAGATTCTCTCTTCTGGACTCCAAGAGAACCTACACATAGCCACAAGCATACACCTAAATATTAATAAAAATAAATCTTAGAAAGCAGCATCAGTAGTGGATTCTCATTGACAGAAGATATATATAGATCAGTGGGAGCGCACTCACCTAGCATGTGCACGGTCCCAGGTACCACATTTAAATAATGTTAAAGTTTTCAAATGTGTGTGCCAAAGAACTGACATTTTTGTTTTTGAAGCACAACTTAATTAAAGAGAAAGGATTTGTTTTCATGTATAAAGCAAACTACCTGTTCTCGAAGTCTTAAAAAAATACACAGAAGCAGGTCTTTGAAGGGGTCTGTTTCACATTGTTCATGGAAATCACAAAAACCGGGACTAGTGAGATGGTTCAGTGAGTAAAAGCACTTGCTGCTCAGCTTGATGACCTGAGATCCAGATGTTGGAAAGAGAGAGCAAACTCCTGCAGGCTGTCTTATTTCCTCCACACACTTATATGTTCACTTATATGTTCACACACACACACACACACACACACACACACACACACACACACGTACACTACATCACAAAATATGGACATTCTGTAAGAACAATCCTGTTGTTGCCTTTTAGCTTCTCTAAATTCAGATTTAACTGAATGTCAAGTTTCAACTTCAGGGTCACTATTCTTGGCTTTGTATGCACTCATTGGTTTGGTCCTTTTTTGAATGTATACTAATTCTTCGAGAATGTTTCACAATCTGTCTTGATCATATTATCCTCCTTAACCTAACTCTTTGCAAATCTACAGCTACGTCTTCATATGTTCCACTTTGTATCCTTATTGTTTTAAAACCATCCAGAGCAACTTGTGCTGCCCCAATATTCCCGGTGTACAGCTTTCAGTAGAGGGTGGTTGAATAAATAGCCAGGGCTCACAACCACCTTTAGAGAAAACTGGCTTTTCCCTTCCCAGCAGTTAACACTTCCTGATAGGTCTTCAGCTAGGGGAGGAATTTCATTCTCAACCCGCTCTGGTCTCCATGCTGGGATTTGGCCTGGCTTTGCATTGCACACGTTCTATGTATCATTAGCTTTAAATTTTTAGATGTGTTTATTTTTTCTGGAATACCCATGGATGTCAGGATTTATTTAGGGGTCATGAGTAATGGCTTTCTAAGGAAGGAAGATAGAATGCACTGGAATGAAGAGTTGAAAGGGGAATAATGGTTCTTTCTGTAGCATTGCAAGAAAGTGTATGTTATGCCTATTGGGTATTGTTCTGGGCATAGGGAAATCAAGAACAACAGCCCTGTTGAAATATCTCTAAAATAATATACATGTATTTTATATGCATATACTTATACATTATTTATACATATGTATAGTGAATGGTGAATTATATACTCTCTTATTATAATACTATAATACATAATATATAACTATACTATACTACTAATAGTCTAAAGATGACTTTAGTCTTAACTGGAAATAAATAAAAATAAGACTTTAATTAATACATTTGTACTTGTTTTTATCTTTTCAGGATTAACACTGACAAAACAAAATATTTAATATTTCCTGTTTCCCTCTTCATACATTTACTATACTCTATCCATTTTCCCATAAACTTTGCTATTTATTGTTGTGACCATTTTACCAAGTACCATATGATCCTCGGGGTATCGTGGGCATATCTCTTGTCTTTGTTGTCTTTGCTCAGCTTTGACTCAGTGTTAATGTGTGTATTATGAGTGGATGAAGGAGTAACGACTAGCTGGTGATTGCATCCACAGATTAATAGATGGACACAAAGCTAGTTTTGGAAATGGTTGAATATTCATATAAAAAAATCAAAAGCTCCTATTAAAGAAACCCATAAAATAAATCAATAAAATATCTGTTCTTCTTAAAGATTAAAGTGATGTTAATTACTGAAGGCATTAATTATCTGGAAAAAGTAAAATTTTTTAAAATGTATACGTGTGTACATTTATAATCCTAAGAAAGGGGATGTCTTGAAAGAATTCTCCCACAAGATTAGAGAGTATGAGATTCAAGATCAAGGTGCTGGGAGCTAGCTCTGAGGCCATCTCTTTTCTAAGGTTATATTAAAGGTTTTCCCTTCCTAGAGGAGGGAAGGTATATACCCTTCCATAGCAGAGGAGCTGAAGTGAGCAAAGCCACTCCTACAAATCTTGCTTTAAAAAAAGAAAAAAAAAAACAACATTATTGCAGCTTTGAAAGCAAAGCCTTCCTCACACACAACTTTTGCTAGAATACAGCTAAATCTGATGCCTTTTGCATTAGTTTTCAACGAATGAGTAAATCTCTTAAAAGACAAAAGCGTTTAATTCATAGTACTGAAGAAATTCTGTGAATAAAGTGGTGATGAGAAATAGAAACACGAACAATAAAAACGGCATGGTAGTTCACAACTTTAGCATCCAGGAATCTGAGGACTGATAAGTGACACATTTTAACTATCAACTTGCTACTGCTTAGAATCACCTGAGATGAGAGCCTCAATCAAACAAATGTCTGGGTCAAGTTGGCCTGGGAACAGGTCTGTGGGACTGTCACGGTTCTTTACTAATTCAGGGAGACACGGGCCTTTATCAGCATTATGAGTGGCCCCATCACCTTGGCAGAGCTTCCTGTAATGTATAAGAATGGAGAAAAGCAGATGAGCTAGTCAGTAAGTGGTGTGGATTCAACTGTGTTTCTCTCTGCCTTCAACAGCCAATATGGTGTGACAAACTGCTTGAGTTCTGTTTGACTTCCTCAAAACGCTGGGTTGAAGCTTAGAATTGTAAGTTAAAAAGACCCTTCTTCCCTATGTTGATTTTTCTCAGGGTGCTTTGTCATACCAGCAGAAAAGAAACTAGACAAATTCTGTTTCAACAGTCTAAAGGCTTCTCAGAAATTCAGCAATAGAACCCCTGTATGATCTAGCTACATGACTTCAAAAAATATACCCAAAGGACTTTATATTTTACTACAGAGATAAGTGTGCATCCATATTAAATGCAATATGCTATTAAATACAATAGCTAGAAACTGGAATCAGCCTAGATGTCCATCAACTGATGAATGGATAATAAAAATAAGGCAACATACAGAATGGAATTTTATTCAGCTGTAAAAAATATCATTTGTGAAATTTGTTTTTAATTGGATGAAATTGAAAAACTACTGAGTGAGGTACGTCAAGCTCACAAAGACATATACCACATTTTATGTTTCATGTGTGAGTCTTAGCTTTGTAAGTTTTGTTTTGTGTGTTTAAACTGAAGAATATATGGAAGACAGGAAACTAGAGAGGGGCTATTTAGAGGATGTGCATTAAAGGCATTGAGGAGAACAGAATGTAGATTAGTTAAACTAGGGAGGTAGGATATTGAGGGGCATGTAGGTTTAAGCATGGAGAGGTTGGGGTAATAGTAGGAACAAGGGGGTGGAAGTCAGAGTAAACCAAAATGAAAGGTACATGAAAAAGTCATATGGAAACCTATTATCACACAGTTCAGTTAAAAATACAACAAAAATAAATAGGAGGACACGCTTGAAAAAAGAGAGATAACTACTTGATGTTTAAGGTTTAAGTGTATGGGAGGCTGAAGTATAGGGATAAATGAAAAGTTTTACTAACCCACTACTTTGTAAGCTAATTAAAAATATACTTTAAAAAAGACATTTGAATAGAGCTACCCTCCAAGGATATAGAAAGCTGTTTTCAGGAGACACAGATTATTAAACAAAAAATCATGCATAAGACACCTTCATATGAGTTATTGGTCAGGAAGGTCCTAGAAGTTCTCCAAATAACACAAGATCCTCTCATATAAAAGACCATAAATTTAGTTTGCAGGATGTAGAGAATCTGGTCTCAAACTCCTTCCCTTCTGATTATTTTTTTACAGAAATTGGAGGTGCCTTTAAGGACATTGAAGGATAAATACATCAGTATTTTCACTCTGCAATGGACCCCATGTGCTACAATATTGACATTCCAGACAAGATGTGTCTAGTGCTTCAATAGTGGCATGATGGTAATAGAGGTAACTAATCATTCTCATATCATATTTGAGACCTGCTTTCCAGGAGGGAACTCACGTCAATATTGTAGACTTGGTCAAAATCCCATGGCTATGGAAGTCTAGGAAGTCCCTATGGAGGAATGCACTGTTTTTCTGTTCTACATGACCATGTTCTTAAACTACTTCATAGGTATATATGCATATATGTGTAGACTTATGGAGCTCTGACCTTGGTCAGAGTAGCTTCTTTTACAGTGCATATTGATTAATGCAGAGATACACAATTGGTCAGAGTGCCGAGGAAAGGGGGAAATGAGTAATCAGCCGTAAAAAGGGATACATTTGTTCAACTCCCTCCCCCCAAGATTCATGTAACATTGTGGAAGAAGAAACAGAAAGGATGTGAGAGCTGGAGGACAGGACAATGCTGTGACGTGCGAGGTTTGGGACATGACATAGATAATACACTCCTGAACTGAAGCCTATGAAAATTCCAGCAGTGATGAGGTGGAGGAATTGTTGCACATTAGGAACCGTCTCTAACTAAGGAGATATTGACAGTTGATTGCTGCTGGGGAGCGAGAGTCAGTTTTGTTTGGTATTGTGGCTACTAGGACGTTACTTGTGTTCTGATCCCACACACAAACTATATGCACATAGGCAACATCAACTGGACTTCAGGATTTAAAAAATCAGAGCCCAATAAATTGGGATGGGGAAGTGTTGAGGGAGTTTAGGAGAACTTGAATTGGTAAAATGGGGAATGTATATGCTCAAAACATACTGTGTAAGTATATGGAATTCTGAAAGAATATATAAAGTATTAAAAATAACAGGAAGCTATGAAGATGGGAGAAAGCTAACAGAGCATCAAGAAGAATTCTGTTCTTTGGGGCTGGAGAGATGGATCAGCAGTTAAGAGCACTGGCTGTTCTTCCAGAGGTCCTGAGTTCAATTCCCCAGGAATTACATGGTTGCTCACAGATAGAGCACTCATATGTAAAATAAATAAATAATTCTTAAAAAAAGGAATTCTGTTCTTTCTCTGCCATAAAAAGGTTTCCAAAAGGGCTTTCAAATCATAATAATATCTAATTAGTTATGTATTCTAGGACCTTTTGTTTTTATTTTAAATATATGGATATATGAAAACATTAGGGTAAATATTATATAATACAATTTTATAATTTAGTAATATTGAGTAAGTATATGCAGATTGCTAAGTAAGTTAACTCATTTAAATACTTATAAACCCAAATTAGGCATTCTCAGTGGTTACCCTCAAAATTAATTGAGAAAAGAGAGTGGAAATTTTGTTTAGCTTCTATAAAATGGGATCAAGTGTCACATTAGACATTTAAGAAGTGTGAAGTTGAAGAATTTTGGAATTCTTCCTGGTTGCAGAACAGGAAGGATCAAGGTTAATGGAGTTGTTGGAAATGATACTTACACATCATGAAGGTTGGAAATGAAAGTAATCATAGAGGAGAAATATGGTATTAAGAAAAGTGGATTGGAAATAAAATTTCATACAGGCACTAATGTCATAAATTTCTATAGAATATAATGATACAGCTATATAAATAAAAATAGATTGGCTCTTTGAGTATATTCATATTTTATTAGTATTTCAAAAACTATAAATAGAAAGAAGGAAATGTAAATATATATTGATATATTACGAATAATACTTCTAATGATTTCTTGTGTAGAAATAAAAGTTAAGTTATATATGAACATACATATCCATCAATATATGGATTTATATGAAGTAATGCCTCAATATAAAACGATATTTTGTCTGGCAGTGATGTGTGACTGTAACCCCGGTCCTCGGGAAACTGAAACAGGAGTATGGCGAAGAAGCGGCAAGTTTTGGCTCCATAGTGAGATCTTGTTTCTATAATAAAAAGTAAAAGTGATGTTTCCTTCCGTATTTAAATCTCGGTTTGCCTGTATTAATATTAGAGGTGAAAATTTCAGTATTTTGAAATCTAAAATATTTGGAGGCTATATTTAGATATTCAGGAATTGCTTAAATATCCACTAAGTGATCCTCTTGAAAATAGTTTGATAAGGATAAAAATATTTTATAGAATAACTGTAGACAGAAGAAATAGAAAAAAATATGCCTATAGAAAAAATTACAATCAAATTGTCTTTGCAAAAGCTAATAAATTTTGCAGTGTCATGAAGCTGTGTATCACCATTGTTGCTATGGCATACGGATTAAAGTTTCAAAGCAATTGATGCTTTCCATCTGTCTTTAATGAATTTTTCATACAAATGGCATTGGTGAGCCTTGAGAAATCTGTACCTCTGTCATAATTAGAGTTAATAAGAATTAAGGAAGTAATTATTGAAATCAAAAGAAGTTGCATTTCTTGTATTACCAAGATTTTTTTTCCTTTAAGAAAATGCATTCATAGGCCGGGCGGTGGTGGCGCATGCCTTTAATCCCAGCACTCGGTAGGCAGAGCCAGGTGGATCTCCATGAGTTCAAGGCCAGCCTGGGCTACCAAGTGAGTTCCAGGAAAGGCGCAAAGCTACACAGGGAAACCCTGTCTTGAAAAAAACCAAAAAAAAAAAAAATGCATTCATATGGTTAAATTCAATATGATACTTTTAGCAACAGATTTTAATTGTAAGATATGTAATTGCACACACATGGTGTTTTATTGGGTTCTTGGTAGAAAGTACATCAATGAATTTGGATACCTGAGAATCCCTTTCAACTTCAGTTGTGAAAGCAAATGCTTTACTATACAAAGGACAATCACTCACAGGTCCATCAAGTAGATATTATGGCTTCTGGTTTTGTGTCCCTATGGGATTCTTTTTGTTCTGTCTTATTCTAGTTTGCTTTGTTTGATCTTATTTTATCTTATGATTGTTCTTTAGATGCCTGTTTTTTTTTCCTCTGAGGAGAGACAGAAAGGGTATAAATTCAGATAGGGGAGGAGGTAGGGAGACATTTGGAAGACTTGGAAGAACAAACCATAGTCAGTATATATTGTATGTAAACTATCTATTTTCAATAGAAGAAAAAGACGGAATTAAAGAAAAAGGAAAAGAAAGATTAACATAGTTCCCAGGTTATGGAAAAAATTAATTTTCTCACCTTTACTGTTTTCAGCATAGTTAAAATTAGATTGTTTTATGGTGTCCTTCATTTCTAGGAAGAATCATCTCATATGGAATAGTGCAGCTTTCATGAGGAGTTGCCCTATGGTCACAGAGGGTCTTTCACATGACTAAAACAGACTTCTTGATATAAATGTTATGGTCAGAATCAGTTTGCATTATTAAATTCTATACATTGTGATTGGGATACGATGTTTAAAGTTATACTTATCCATAGTATAGTTTCATCTTTTCCCTCTCCCACTTTTCTTTTTAAAAATTATGACAATATATTTTAGTGAGTTGTACATCAGAATGATTGATTTCTTCAATATCTTCCCTGTATGTTTTCTTACATGTTGACATCAGAACTCCCTGTCTACTTTTCTACACTCCTACAATGTAATAGAAATCCAGTCATGCTGTTACTTTAAATGACAAGGAGAGGAAAGACAAAGAAGTTCAGGAAGCAATGGAAGGGGCCTAGGTAGTCAGAGACACAAAAGTTTAGGAGATTTCAAAAACGATCAACCAAACACACATTTTCAAGGTAATTCTAACAAATGAAATAACGTAATTATAAATTCAAAGACTAACAATAAGATCTTTAACTTCTTTGTGGACAAGAAGAGGTGTTAATTATAAGCTGTTAAAGGTACAGATGATTGAATAATCATATTTCTTTTATTGCCTTCCTAAAAATATAATAAAGTGGACAAAAATAAGAACACTCCTAAAAATATAATAAGCTGGATAAAAATAAGAACATTTTTTCATTCATTTCTAGTACATAGAGATACTAGGTTATCAAAATTCTATTCATATCAAGTTGAAAAGATGGTTTCTTTCTTCTTCTTGTATTAACCCTGAATACAAAAAGTGTATCAGATCCTGTATAACAGAGTTCTCAATTTCCTTTCTGCTACATTGTAAAATTCTAGAACAAGGAGGGAACACTGATGAACACTAAGTGTTCCCTCTTTGTAAACTAGAAAGGAAATCAAGCATTGTGGTCTACAGCTAAGTAAAATATAATGATTTTTTTTTTTTTTGGTTTTTTGAGACAGGGTTTCTCTGTGTAGCTTTGCGCCTTTCCTGGAACTCACTCTGTAGCCCAGGCTGGCCTCGAATTCACAGAGATCTGCCTGACTCTGCCTCCTGAGTGCTGGGATTAAAGGCGTGCGCCACCAACGCCCGGCAATATAATGATTTTTTTTAAGAAGAAAAGTTGGAAAGGAAAAGATGGAACTACAGAGTGTATAAGGTACACTAACTCAATAGTGTATCCCATCACCAATGTATGGTACTTAATGCAAAGTGATTCTGATGCTTCTCAGATTGATGGATTATGATTTGACAAAAACATCACACAGTGGATGGATCACTAAAGATATATATATATATTAATTTTCTTACATGTTGACATCAGAACTCCCTGTTTAATAATAAATTAAAATTTTTTAATTCATTTTACATACCAATCACAGATCCCCCTCTCATCCCTCCTCTCATTCTCTGCACCCCCAACCCTGCCTTTCATCCCCCTCCCCACATTCCCTTCTCCAACAGAGGAAGTTCTCCCATGGGGAGAACAGCTAAGCCTGGAACATTCATTGAGGGAGGACCAAGCCCCTTTCTGCTTTATCAGGGATGAGCAAGGGATCCGACCATAGATAATGGGTTCCAGAAAGCCAGTTCATGCACCAGAGGTAGATCCTGATCACACTGCCAGGGGCCCCTAAAACAGACTCAGCTACACAACTGTGTCCTGTTTGCAGAGAGTCTAGTTCAGTCCCATGCAGGTTCCACAGCTGTTGGTCTAAAGTTTATGAGTTCCTTTGAGCTTGGTTCAGTTGTCTCTGTAGATATCCCCATCGTGATCTTGACTACCCCTTGCTAATATAATCCCTCTTCCCTCTCTTTGACTGGACTCCTGGAGCTCAGCCTGGTGCATGGTTGTGGATCTCTGCATTTGCTTCCATAAGTTACTGGATGAAGGCTCTATGATGACAGTTAGGGTATTCACCAATCTGAATGCCAGAGTAGGCCAGTTCAGGCACACTCACCACTGTTGCTAGTAGTCTAATCTGGGGTCTTCCTGGGGAATTCCTGGGAATATCCCTAGCACCAGGTTTCTTCTTTACCCAATAATATCTCCCTCTATCAAGATATCTCTCTCATTGTTCTCCCACTCCACCCCCTCCAGATCGACCATCCCATTCCCTCATGTTGTCATCCTCCATCCCCTACCCTCTATTGCACCCCCTCATCCCCAGTTACTCATTGGGATCTCCTGTGTTTCCCCATCCCAAGGTGATCCATACATCCCTCTTAGGGTCCTCCTTGTTTCCTAGCTTCTCTGGAGCTGTGGGATGTAGTCTTATTATCCTTTGGTTTACATCTAATATTCACTTAGGAGTGAGTACATACCATGTTTGTCTTTCTGAGTCTGGGTTACCTCACTCAGGATGATATTTTATAGTTCCATAAATTTGCCTGCAAATTTCATGATGTCATTGTTTTTTTACAACTGAGTAATACTCCATTGTGTATATATGCCACATTTTCTTTATCCATTCTTTGGTTGAGGGGAATCTAGGTTGCTTCTGTGTTCTGGCTATTTCGAATAATGCTGCTATGAATATAGTTGAGCAAGTGTCCTTGTGGTATGCTTGAGCAACCCTTAGGTATATGCCCAAGAGTGGTATCATTGGATCTTGAGGTAGATTGATTCCCAATTTCCTAAGAACACCATACTGACTTCCAAAGTGACTGTACAAGATTGCACTCCCACCAACAGTGGAGGAATGTTCTCCTTGTTCTACATCCTCTCCAACATAAGCTGACATTAGTGTTTTTGATCTTAGCCATTCTGACAGGTGTAAGATGGTATCTCAGAGTCGTTTTGATTTGCATTTCCCTGATGACTAAGGATGTTGAGCAATTCCTTAAATGTCTTTTGGTCATTTGGGATTCTGCTGAGATTTCTCTGCTTAAACCTTTAGCCCATTTTTAATTGGATTGTTTGGTATTTTGCTGTCTAGTTTTTTGAATTCTTTATATATTTTGGAGATTAGCCCTCTGTCAGATATGTGGATGGTGAAGATCTTTTCCCATTCTGTAGGCTGTTGTTTTATCTTATTTACTGTGTTCTTTGCTTTACAGAAGCTTCTCAGTTTCAGGAGGTTCTATTTATTAATTGTTGCTCTCAGTGTCTGTGCTACTGGTGTTATATTTAGGAAGTGGTCTCCTGTGCCAATGCTTTCTAGGCAACTTCCTACTTTCTTCTCTATCAGGTTCAGTGTAGCTGGATTTACGTTTAGGTCTTTGATCCACTTGGATTTGAGTTTTGTGCATGGTGATTGTTCTGGATCTATTTGCAATCTTCTACATGTTGACATCCAGTTATGCGAGCATGAGCACTATTTGTTCAAGATGCTTTCTTTTTTCCCATTGTACAGTTTTGGCTTCTTTGTCAAAAATCAGATGTTCATGGGTGTGGGAATTAATGTCAGTATCTTCAATTCGATTCCATTGGTCCACATGTAGATTATTATGCCAATACCAAGCTGTTTTTATTACCCTAGCTCTATAGTAGAGCTTGAGGTCAGGGATGGTGATGCCTCTAGAAGTTGCTTTGTTGTAAAGGATTAGTTTGGATATCCTAGGCTTTCTGGTTTTCCATATGAATTTGAGTATTACTCTTTTGAGATCTGTGAAGAATTGTGTTAGGATTTGGATGGGGATTGCATTGAATCTGTAGTTTGCTTTTGGTAAGAGGGCCATTTTTATTATGTTGGTTCTACCTATCTTTGAGCATGGGAGAGCTTTCCATTTTCTGATATCTTCTTCAATTTCTTTCTTCAAGGCCTTAAAGTTCTTGTCATTGTCATACAGGTCTTTCACTTGTTTAGTTAGTTACCCCAAGGTATTTTATTGTAAAGGGTGATGTTTCTCTGATTTCTTTCTCAGCCCATTTATCATTTATGTATAGGAGGGCTACTTTTTTTTAGGTAATCTTGTATCTTGCCACATTTACTAAAGGTATTCATCAAGTGTAGGAGTTCCCTGGTAGAATTTTAGGGTCACTTATGTACTCTATCATATCATCTGCAAATAGTGAAAGTTTGACTTCTTCTTGTCTTTTTCCTGATTTTAATGGAATCACTTTGAGTTTCTCTCCATTTAATTTGATGTTGGCTGTGGGCTTACTGTAAATTGCCTTTCTTATGTTTAGATGTGTTCCTTTTATTCCTGATCTCTCCAAGACTTTTATTGTGAAGTGGTATTGGATTTTGTGAAAGGCTTTGTCAGCATCTAATGAGATGATCATTTTTTTTTCTTTCAGTTTGTTTATATGGTGGATTACATTGACAGATTTTTGTATGTTGAGCCATCCCTGCATCTCTGGAATGAAGCCTACTTGATCATGATGGATGATTTTTTTTATTTGTTCTTGGATTCTGTTTGCCAGTATTTTATTGGGTATTTTTGCATCAATGCTCATGAGGAAGATTGGTTTGTAATTCTCTTTCTTTGTTGCATCTTTGTGTGTGGCTTGGGTATCTGGATAACTGTAGCCTCATAAAATTAGTTTGGCAATGTTCCTTCACTTTCTATTGTATGGAACTTTTGAGGAGTATTGGTAGTAGCTCTTCTTTGAAATTCTGCACTGGATCCATCTGGCCCTGGGCTTTTTTTTTTTTTTTTTGGTTGGGAGACTTTAATGACTGCTTCTATTTCCATAGGAGTTGGTATAGGTCTATTTAAATTCTTTATCTGTCCTTGATTTAATTTGGGTATGTGGTACCTATCCAGAAAATTGTCCATTTCTTTCAGATTTTCCAGTTTTGTGGAGTACAGGTTTTGGAAGTATGACCTGATGACTCTCTGGATTTTCTTGTCAGTTGTTACATCTCTCTTTTTGTTTCTGATTTTGTTAATTTGGGTGCTCTCTCTCTGACCTTTGGTTAGTTTGGATAAGGGCTTGTCTATCTTGTTGACTTTCTCATAGAACCAACTCTTTGTTTCACTGATTTTTGTACTACTCTCTTTGTTTCTATTTTATTGATTTCAGTCCTCAATTTGATTATTTCCTGGTGTCTACTCCTCCTGGGTAAATTTGCTTCTTTTTCTTCTAGAACATTCAGGTGTGCTGTTAAGTTGCTAGTGTGAGATTTCTCTAACTTCTTTATGTAGGCATTTAGTGCTATGAACTTTCCTCTGAGTACTGCTTTCATAGTGTCCCATAAGTTTGGGTGTGATGTACACTTATTTTCATTGAATTCTAGGAAGTCTTTAATTTCTCTATTTCTTCCTTGATCCAGTGATGAGTCAGGTGGGCATTATTCATTTTCCATGAGTGTGTAGGCTTTCTGTAATTTGTGTTGTTGTTGAATTCTAACTGTGATGCATGGTGATCCGATAAAAGATAGGAGGTTATTCCAATTTTTTGTATCTGTTGAGATTTGCTTTGTGACCGAATATGTGGTCAGTTTTAGAGAAAGTTCAATGGGGTGCTGAGAAGAAGGTGTATTCTCTTTTGTTTGAGTGGGATGTTCTGCAGATATCTATTAAGTCTTTTTGAGTCAAAGCATCTGTTAGTTTCTTTATTTCTCTGTGAAGTTTCTGTCCGGCAGACCTGTCCATTGGTAAGAGTGGGGAGTTGTAGTCTCTCACTACTAGTGTGTGGGGTTT
>CABHPH010162688.1:0-41968 GCA_902168325.1 Peromyscus nudipes
TTGAAGGTCCACTAATTACATGTTTAAGTCATGAAGAGTTTCACTTCAAATATAATGCAAACACCGTCTTGTTTGTATTTTCTATCATCTCAAGGCTTTCTCACCCATTTCTCTCTAAACGGATCACCTTTCTAACACATAGATCTGCAAAGATCACTAACAGCCACAGAAATAAATTTCATACTTTTATTCAGGAAAGAAAAAATTGCCGGGGTGATGAGATGATTCAGTCACTTGCTGTGAAGGTTGGAGAACTGAGATATATTTCTGGAGTGAAAGCACTGACCTTTGAAATATGTCATTTGACCTATGTATGCACCTCTACACACATGTGCGTGCATGCGCACACATACATAAATACACACATACACATACACACACTCATAAACACATTCACACACTCACAGACACACAGACATATACACACACAAATGCAAACACATACGCACATATCCATACACACATACATGCACTCATAAGTACATTCACATAGACATATACACACTAATACAAACACATCCACACATCTACATACACACACCCATAAACACATTCACACAGACATATACAAACACAAATACATACACACACACACACACACACACACACACACACTAATACACAGACACACATACTACTGTAAGGAATAATTCAACCAATTTCTGTCCTTAGGAATTTTTTTTAGTCTAGGGAAGAATACAGCTTGCAAAAACATTACACCAGAAAGGAAGCAGTCTTCTAGAAAGGAGGCTTTAAGTGCTGGGCTACCCTGGGGCTAGGTAGAGAATGAACTCAGAGAAAATGGGAATTTCACATCAGAGACATCCTAAAAACTGTGAAATATAAACAGCTGAGCCTAGAATCATAAGAAAGTATATTGAAGCCTATAGGGGAAATTGTTTCAGACACAAAATCACACAGAATTAGGAGCTAAAAGGGTTATTTGTGAAACTAGAAAATCTCTATATAGTAGGACACCACAAAGCAGCTCAAGGGAATGAGGATAGAGATCAATTAGGATTGGTTACAAAAGGACATTTAAATGCTCTTCAATACCACCTTTTGTGTATGTCTTTTCAAAATGCCTTCCTTTGTTAGAATTTATCCTAGAGTTTTTCTTCTATTCAAGCCCATACACATCAGAAGGTTTGATATACCACAAGTAATTTTAAGTATCTCACTCTTCTTGCAGATTGAGCTGAAATAAAAGGAATAACTTTCTTACACTGTTGGTTCAATGCTATACGTTAATATGTGTGGTCTACTTAGAGTAGTCTCTCATGCACGTTTGATAAGTTTTCACTACTGCTGATGTTTCAGAATGTTAAGTTGCTCTCACATTTCTTCATTTCTTTATATCTAGTGAATTAACTTGGCAGGAATTTTTCTTACCATTTCTAATTTCAACATTATGGTCTATGATAATAATTCCAATATTTTATATTTCTAGCCCCCATAGATAGTGTTTAGCTTCTATTATACGTAATGTATAATGCTAGATTTGAAATGATTTGTATATATGTTTTGCTACCTAAGTTTCTTATTAACCTCCTGTAGTCTTCACATATATTCTTCATGGTACCTCAACTAGCGTTATATTAATTAAAAATAAAAATACGATATTTTGAGCTTAATCTAGATATAGAAGTAAAATAAATACAAAATTCCACAAAGCACACAAAAATTTATGTATAAATGGAAAAAACAATGTAAAATGTAAACTCTGTCATTTAAACTGAGTTACAAATGTCTAGAAGTAATGCTGTATTAATAAGCTTATTATACTACATATAATTGTATGTGTCTCTCTTATTCTTGTATAAATAACTATAATGCAAGTCAGTGTTCTTTAGTGTTATATGCCCTGTGATAATATATGAGGACTGGAAGATTTGAGAATTATTAGATTTTGGTAGTTTGAACTGAAATTTATATTTGTATAGTCTATAGTGAAACAATTATTCAAATTCAGAATGTAAATTAGATATTAAAAGAAATATTGTCAATGATTAAATAATCAATTTTGTTGAGATATGGTATCATTATGAAGCCTATGCTGATCTCAAGTTCCTGATCTTTTCATTTCAACCTTCAGAGTACTGGATTTATAGGCATGTGCTGCCATAATCAACCTCTGTATGTTTTAAAGAAAATTTTAAGATTCCAATGCTTTCAAGCAATTTTGAAATTCATTTACAATTAAATAGGTAAAAGGCAGCAGAGCCAGGATGTGTTTATGGTCTTATTTTGCTGTACCTATTTCAATTACCTACTCCCTAACCATCAAAATAGGATTTTTGTTCATGGAGAACATAAAATTGAAAAATATCAGTTGCTATTTCTCCTCATATCATAAACAACAAAAATTTCATTAATGCAGAATGACCCACTCCCTAAATATTTAATAAAAACTTAGACACTACAGCTCAGGTACTGTTCTAAATTCCTTGGGTGGGTGTTCTTATTTCATTCTGAGAACAATGCAGTACCAATTATTGTCACTTTACAGGTAAGAATATTAGTCCATAGGGAGACTGATCAACACAGTGATGTTCACTTCACCAGGAAAAAGCAGAGTCAGCATTCCAGCCCAACTGATTGGGTCCAGTGTGCAAACTCTAAAACACCATTATCCAGCTTTTCCGAAGAGTTTAGGGCTATTAACCTATCAGATAGTATCAGAAGAAAGAAGGAAAATATTTGTTTACATATGTAATTCCACCAGAACTGCCTTTATCTTGCATACATTTTGAATACCCAGAGTCGCAACTTCTGCCCTTGTGTGTCAAATCTGCTGTTTTATTTTATCTGATACTCATATTGCATTGACAGCCATTTCTAAGACTGTAGCCTACTTTTATCAATCTTTATAAATAATAATAATATTTTGAATGTTGTCTCCTATTACAGATGTAGCAATTTGTAGGAGTGCATGTGATTCTTAGATGTAGATGTAATGAAACTAGAATGAATGGGCTGCATTAAAGGACCTGCCTCAACTGAATCTACCAGGCCGAGCTGAATCCTCAGGGGAGTCCTTGCCTTGGAGGAGGTGGGAATGGAGGGTGGATTGGGGGGAGAGGGGAGGGGGGGGGGGTGGGAGGAGGGAGGACAGGGGAATCCGTGGCTGATATGTAAAATTAAATTAATTATGAAATAAAAAAGGCATGCCTAAGAAAACTTCTTTGTATGGGGCAGAATGGTATGCGTCAGCACATTTCTAGGTTCCTTACTCTATGTTACTTATTAAAAGATACCTATTCAGCTATAACCTGGGACTATGACAGGAGTTTCATAATGAAGTCCTACACTATTGTCATCCAACTAAGACAAATACTACTTTTACTTACAAATTTCTAAAACAAGAAACAAATCAGAATGAAACATCGGAACGATCAATTCTATAATTAATCCTTTCACTGGGATATTGGGCTATGATTTTTGTCATTTTTCTGCTTGCTTGTTTTTATGTCTATCTATTCTGTTCCTTTGACACACTGCTGTGTATATATCCAAGGAGAAGGAGTATAGAGGGGATGGTTCTTAAATCAAGACATATGAATTCCCATCTACAGTTCAAAAAACTCTTGCTGTCATATCCTATTAGTGGATAATAAACAAGACTGAAATGCAAAGGGAGAAAAACAGCTGCTAATAAATGAGTATAAAAGTGTTTAGAGGAATGAATTCAACAAATAATGTAGAAAAAGGCTAATGGAACATCTGAGGAAATATTAACAATTTTTATTGGATATTTGAAAAAATCATTGTGCTTTTAAGCACATTTATAAAACTCTAAAATGAAAAAATAAATATTTTCATTGTGAATGTTAATGTTCTGAACAAGAAATAGCTGGGCATTTTTTTCAGGCCTAGTAATGTTAGGCTATTGAGTTTTCCATAGCATTATATTATATTGATAAGATTATGTTAAGATGGTTAAAAAGTTAATGTTACAGATCACCAGGAGACCCTACTAGATCAATTTTGACAACAACAATGTCAGAAAAAAAATGATAGCCATTGGAAAGATTTGACAAGTTATTGTATACTATCCTGAGAAATTCATATTTAAGGAAATATTCCTTACAAAGAAAGTTGATGGGACTGTCATTTCACACTTGATCTTAGTCAAGAGGCCAATAAGTAATGAGATTATCATTTTTACAAAAAGGTAGTTTAATGCTATAGTTTTCAAAAGAGATCTCTACGTTGATATATTAACAATATTTTATTATTCTGTGCCTTTTAAAGGATTCCAAAATTATGAGAATGATTCCCTCCATTGTCAACTAAGGTTTTCTTTTCAGTGCATGTCATGTTAGCATATCTTAGTGCCCTCTAGTGTGCAGAAATTTGTAATAGCATTTTGGGCTCTAAATTATGTAATTGTTTTAAAAACACAAGATTTCGTAAAATGTCAACTTTGAACCAATATCAAGTGAATAAATGAAACTTTAGTTGGAAAGAAAATTAGAGCCAGATGTCAGTTGAACTGAAATATAAAAGCTGGTAAAGTGAATTTCTCTGATTAAATAACCCCTCCTCCATTTGTCTAAAGGAAAGCGGGATTTACCATTTACATACACCCATCTCCTTATTTCAGAGGTTCAGACAAACTAACCTGTGATTGCTACTGGGATTCTCATGATTTCTCCAGGTTGAAGTTGAACAGAATACACCTATCACTAGAGTTCCTCTGTTGGATCTTCTGCCCTCCCACACATTGACACGTTTGATCCGTACAAAAACCTAAAGCCTCCTATCATTCTTAAAGAAAGCATTCCTAAAACAAGGATCAGACACTAAGAAGCAAGTACTAAAAAGAATTTTCAAAAGAGATTCAATGAAGATTAAACACACAGGATTCAACAACACCCACCCCCACCCAAAGCAGTTTAAACAAGGTTTGCAATGTTGTTATAGGGAGGCTTTCTAAATTCAATTCTAAATCCACTTATAGCACCACCAACAGCATTAAGTTTCACTCCTCTATTAATGGCCAAGAGTATTCAAGACATGTGCATCATGCAGTCAAGCATTACTGAATTTCTGCTGTGAATCTATGACTTCTTGATTATAACATGTTCAGTGGGAGACCACAGGGCAGCTCTTCTAGTGGATAAGCTACGGATACCTCTCAGCACTGCCTGCATCACCATCTTTAACTAGTTATTCGCTAAAAAGTGACTGTGAAGTGAAATTGAGTGCTTCCAAACTGGTTTGTGGTTTTTAATATCGTAAATGGTTTGCTAAAGATCAGAAGCAATTTTTTTTAATATTCAAGGACATCCAAAAGGGGAGAAAATAATACTTTATGTGGCAATACTTATTCTTAGTGTGTATGGACAGGGATGTCTGCTAAATTCATACAGAGTTATTTGGCCTTTGTGTTTTGGCAAGTCTCTTACATGTTTCCTCTGGGTAACCATGTACTCTCAGATATGTGGATTATTAGAGACCACATCCATAAATACTCTGATCATAAGAAGACAGAAGATCCAAATTGATTTAGCATTTACCAGAGCCAGGTATCTTATTCCGTAACTTTGCTGTTTTAATATAATTTACTTTTAACAATAATCATTTGAAATGAACAATATCATTTTTTCCATAGGAGAAAAAAGGAAATGAATAAAATTATCAAGGGCAGGCCTCACGTCTTACATTATTTGCACTAGTTAGAATCTTTTCTAAACTATTTTCATATATAGTCATTTTACTCCCGATGACCGCAGGAGGTTTACATGCTGTCAAGTCCTGTAGAAAACAACTGCAGCTTAAAGAAATCGAGCAGCTTGATAGTGTTTGTATAACTTTTAAGTAACAGCACTGAGACTGCTCTCCAACTTTGCTCTACTAATGTGAATGGAGTGAGGTTATAATTGGAACATGCCGGAACTTCCTACTTCCATCTCCAAAAAACAGTACAGCATTTCTTCTCTTCCTTTGCCCAAACTCACATTGAGAGCAATTACCAAACTGACAGTCCAGTTGGGGAGGTTCGACCTTAGATGGGAATCCTCTGTGTACTACTGACTGAGGCTTCCATCAGACTAGGGCTTATAGACTTGGGAGCAATTCAAGCGCCAATGTATGGCCTGAAGTTGCAATGTTCTCCACTGTAAAAGGAAGTATAGCTTCATAACCAAATGCTCACTGAGCAGGTTAAAGGAGAGTCAGACTAACGTAAGCACTGGAGCATTAAAAATGAATGATGAGAAAGGAGGAAATGCCATGAAATTTACTTCTCAAGTAAGTAATCAATATTGTGAATCAATGCCTGGACCCTTTCCAGACTCCTGGTCTGACTTCCACCCCCAGCAGACTGCTTTCACTTTGTTGAACAAAGCATGCTCTCTAGTCTTTCACAGGAAGTTAGTGCAGTATGTTTGAACCAAAGCCTCTTCCATGTAATTTTCTCTTCTATTTTGCCTCAATTCAATAGCATTTGACTTGTAATTGCTTATTACAAGAAGCCTTTAGACCTCAAGGTTCATGACGGGCCACACATCTTTAATTCTCTGTAGTCGGTGTACTCTGTTTCTCCTAACCTGAATTCCTTGTTTGCATAACTTTTTACATGGCTGCCTCTTGATCACACCGTAAGTTCAGTAAAGATCGTGTATCTGTGTACGTAATCAGCATCCCACTGACTATTTTTATGTTAAATAGATGAATTATGTGAACTTACACTTTCCCCATGTATTGTAGACCAGAATTACAATCTGAGTAGGGATGGAAATTTCTATTAATGTAGGAATGATCTTGGGAGGGTCAAAAACGATGAACTGTTGTTCTTTAGAGGCCCAATTTATTCATAGAAATAAACAACTGGAAATACAAATGAATGTACATCAATTTTGTCTAGACTATATAGAATTACTGAATCACTCTTTAATTTTTATTTCTGTTTTTTCCAAATTAAAAATAGTGTGTCTTTCATGGATCCATTAATACTTTCAAACTTACAACCACTTTATTAATTTGTACATTCCCCTAAATGTCAAAGTATAATAGCCAATCTGTATACAAATATATAACATAAAACATCTATATACAAAGAATTACAAATATTGAGTTTAGTATTCAGCACATGAAGAGTAAACTTTCTGATGAGCTAGTCTGATAAAATTCACATGAGATCTAATAAATGTTCCACATTGTATACAATTGAATATGTTTAGGGATTTTGAGGTAATGTTTGGGTGGTGTACATGCAATATCAGTTAAAATGAAATTGAAGAGACAATGGACAGTTTGGTGGGTGCTTTTTTTTTTTGGTTTTTCAGGGCAGGGTTTCTCTGTGTAGGTTTGCGCCTTTCCTGGAACTCACTCTGTAGCCCAGGCTGGCCTCGAACTCACAGAGATCTGCCTGTCTCTGCCTCCTGAGTGCTAGGATTAAAGGCATGAACCACTACTGCCCGGCTCTGGTGAGTGCGTTTTTAATGGCTATATATTTAAACAAGAAAAGGAGTTCAAAAGATATTCTTAACTTCTAATCCCTCAAAATATTTTAACATCTGTGTCTGTCAAAACCGAAAATAATCTGTCAATATTGGTCTGTAACAGAGAAGTAACCCACCTAATTTATTCTTCATGGAAGTCATTTTGCAAAATTTATTCAGAGTCTGTTTATATTTATAAACCACCAGCCATAAAATGCAATGACACTGAATGCCCTCTTCTGCACTTTAAACATAGTATTGTACATATATTATTCCTAGTCATCCAAGAACAAATTAAGTTTTCTTTTATCATCTGATTAGGACTGAAAATATTTTTGAGACTTAGAGGCAAAAAAATCCGTTTACTGACAGTGAATGATACATTGATCAGTTCTTAATAAAAAGGTGCTTAGTGGGTTTACTACATGGAAAAGGCATCAAATGATGGAATAAATACTATCATGTCTTAAAAGAAACTTATTTTCTGAGTTACAAGACTCAAACACAGAAGCTCGGTGATTGCACAGCTGTTCATGTGTCAAAAGAAACTGTTCCCCAATTACCTGCATGATTTTATCATAAAAATTTCTCCTTTCCGCTTACAACCTGGCTGGCTACATAACTAGAAATGGTGTGCATATATTCCTGCAAGAAAAAGAGGGTCAATATGCAGAAATGAATTTCCCATATCATATTTATGCCTCTTTTTCTTGAGGAATGATTGTTCTCTATGATGTTTTTCATTGATGTATGTAACAAGGAAGTTTAGGACAAACTGTTTCCGTTTGGTTGTCTAATATTTGGAACACATACAAAAATCAAACAATGAAGAAGAAAGCTAAACATGAATATTTCTTTGTCCAAATTTCAATGTGTATCCCTGGTGTTATTTGCTTTTGTCTAATATCTTCTCTCTCTCTCTCTCTCTCTCTCTCTCTATCTATCTATCTATCTATCTATCTCTATCTCTCATCTCTCATCTCTCATCTCTCCAGTCGTGAATCTGAATCCTTCCTTCAATTTCAGATGTTGAAGATAGCCAGGCGGTAGTGGCACACGCCTTTAATCCCAGCACTCGGGAGGCAAAGCCAGGCAGATCTCTGTGAGTTCGAGGTCAGCCTGGTCTACAGAGCAAGTTCCAGAAAAGGTTCAAAGCTACACATAGAAACAGTGTATTGAAAAACTAAAAAAAAAAAATGTTGAAGATGAAGAGATGAAGTTGACCTCGGACATCATACTGTACCACACTACTTCATGTGATAGTTTTTTTTTTTTAATTTTTCTCAATGAATTTCCAACCCTCATTCTCAGTCACTCACTGGAGTCTCTTTAGTATGCATATCTTTCTGTTAGTACAGGTTACAATAAATTATGATTGTTTTTGTATACATGAAAATTATTTATGGAGATGATATTCTCTAATACATCTCATTTTAACACTAATCTCACATAAAGAATATCTGTATGATTTTTTAAATAAATAATAATAAGTGTTCAAGGATTTTTTAAATAATTTATTGAACTTTATTTTATGTGCATTGGTGTGAGGGTGTCAGATGCTCTGGAACTGGAGTTACAGACAGTTGTGAGCTGCCATGTGGGTGCTGGGAATTGAGCCAGGGTCCACTGGAAGATCAGCGAATGCTCTTAACCTCTGAGCCATTTCTCCAGCCCATGTTCAAGGATTCTTACTGTGTATTTGAGAATGAGGATTTCCAAATCTCTGTTAAATATTCAATATGTTTGCTATATCTTTAAAATACATATTTAGATAGACCAAAGGGAAAGCAAATTAAAATCTTAATTGGGCATGGGAAGAGTTTGGAGCAGAGATAAAGTGTGAAACATTTTTTCATTGATAAGAGTAAAATTATGTAGATGGCACTGAGATGATAAACATGAATAAAGACTTTAGTTGTGTGAAATTTGAATTGAGGTCAGAGGAAGAGGATTCAAGACTGAAAAACTGTGCTAAATACACAAGAAGGAACATATGACCATCTGATAGAGGAGAGAAGCAGAGGGTGATGTCAGCCTGTGAGGCTACATCAAAGGAATGGGAAGAGGAGAGGGGCAGCAGGTGAGAGCCTGCAGTAAATGAAGGAAAAACTCATGTAAGATCTGGTAGGGCATCACAAGCACTTGACTTTCTATTCTGAGTAAGGCAGCATGCTGTTGGAGGCTTTGAGTTAAAGAATGACATGATCAGTCTAGCCTTGTAAGAGCCGAATTCTACACAAGCTAAGAACAGAGTAATGATGAATAAATACTGAAATAGGAATCCATCAGGTAGCTGTAAAAACAATCAAAATAAGATGTTATAACTTTATGTTTAAAGTTTTATTCAATTATTGGGCATAAATATACTACTTTAAATTTATTTTTCTCCCTTTACTGAAAATAGATTTTTGGTTTCCTTTTCCTCTACTCTTCCCAGTTCATCCTCACCTCCCCTCCCATTGGAGCCCACCCCTTTTCTGTCTCTCATTAGAAAATAAACCAATATTATTATTAAGGGTTAATAATAAAATAAAATAAGGCAAAACAAAAACTAAGACAATGGAATAAGTCAAAACACACAAATAGAAAGAAAAGAGCCCAAGGAAAGGCACAAAAAACAAATATAGATATAGAGACTCACTTGTTCACACACTCAAAAATCCTATAAAAACACTCAACTGAAGTCCATAATGGATACCCAAAGGATCTGTATTGTAAAATTCAGGAAAAAAAATAAGATTATAAAACCTGTCATGACATTATGAGACAAAGAACCACCAAAGATGCTATTGAGTCAGTTTCCTGTTGGCCATCTACTGCTGAACATGAATACATCATAAAAGTAGTTTATTTCCCCACTGAGACTCTCTTAGAGAAAACTAACTTTACATTTGAAAGTGGTTATCAATTGGAGATACCTTCTTTGTTTGAGGTGGGACATGTCTTCACTTCTTTCCATTCTAGGAGTAGCAAGTTCTTGGGAGAAGACAGTAAGGAAGTGGTGAACATGACGTCAATTATGAAAGTATTTCAAAGAATTGTGATAGAATTGTGCTAAATTATACGTGTACCATGAAGATAAATGTGTAGTAAAGGGTTTCATATTTATTCCGGGCTTCTGCCTGAAACATTCAAAGGTGCTGTGATCTACAGAGAAGTGAAAGTCTCTGAGAAAAGCAGGAATAGATGGTAGTATTTTGTTATGTTAACTTTTACTGATTTGTATTCATCACCAGTAGGGCACCAAGAAGAGACTAGAGCAACAATTTCAATGAAGTCCATGATGAATTACAGCCTATTGGTGTTACTGATATGAGTGTAGGTGATTCAAGGTCAGCACCACCACCAAAAAGCTCACTCCAGCTTGAATGAGAAGAAAAACAAATTAAGATAGATTCAGACCCATACCTGTATGTAAGGATCTTTATGTGTGGAATCCATACCTGTCTCCCTGGGAGAACCATCTGGCCAAAAATCCCCACAATTGCTTCTTTCCCAAGTGATTAAGGGAAGAAGATTCTAGAAAAAAAATTGTTCTTATTTTTTTTCATGAACATAGAACACTACACTGGACATTTACCAAACCTCAGTTACATCAGTAACAACTGTAGTCCATAAAAATGTCTTTATTTCATGTATTTGCTTCTCTCAGAACTAATCTAAAACTTCAATTAACATATAACCAGAAAAGAGTTAAGGATAATATAAAACATGTTGATGTGTATATGCCAGGCACCATAAGTCATACAGAAATAGTTGTTTGCCTTGCAACCCTTTTCCATCAACCCTCCTGTGAAAATGTGTGCGAATTTCAAGTCAGCACATGCAGCTTGAAAACTGTACACCAAATTCTTTCTTATTAACGTGTGCTACTTAGGGGATCTAGAGATATGATTCAATTGGTAAGAGTACTTACAATCCTTCCAGAATACTGCACTCATGTGCTTACACACACACACACACACACACACACACACACACACACTTTGGAATAATTCTCTTAAAAATAATGTTCTGTAGTACTCCCATTAAAACTTACCAGAGTATATGACCAGTGGTACATTCTGAGTGTTTGTACGTATCTAAATTTCATAGGTTGAAATTCTGCTATCCAAGATCATGGCATTATGAGGTGGGGCCTTTAGGAGGTGATTTACAGTAAAGAGCTCAGGTCAGAATTAGAACCTTGAAAAAAGAATTTCAAAGGAGCTCATTCACATTTCAGATGTGTAAGGATACAAGAAAAGATGTCTTTGCTGAATCAGTTCTACCCTGTGTGTGGTATGTTATATAAGATTAAAAGCTCACACAAGTAGTATATGATGTAATTTTCCCCTTGAGTACCAATGGAAGAAAAAATAAGAGAACCCCAGCTATAAGACAAACCCTTAAAAAAAAATCTCAAGTAAAATCCAGTGTCATTATTTTTTAAGTACAATCTGCATCATGAACTGAGAGAGACTGAAGTTTGAACTGGACACTTGGCTTTTTAACATCTGGACGTAACATCATCTTATCTCTTGTCATCCACTTTCTGTCTCACACTTTACTCAACATGGCTCATGTAGCCCATGACTCCCTTAACTCCTTTTCTTGTTGCTATTCTGACCTTAAAATATTCTCTTTGATGTATTCGAAAATGACATATTGTTTAAAGTCTCTGCTCAAATACTACATACATAGCTGGGGAGAAAGTGCTTGATTTCAAGAAGCCTAAGGTGATTCTGCTAATTAAGGAACCCAATATCAGTCCAATAATAACATTTATTGTATGTTACAATATGTTTATTTACATGTTTGACTCAGTATTGAGTATATATCCTTATGAGTATAGTGTCCTCCTCAAGAGATAGCTATTTAAAGGAATTAATAAGTCAATTATTTTATCAGTCACTTAGCAGGGTGTCCTTCATTGTTGTATTGCTAAAGTATATGTGACTTCCAAAGGAAAAAGACCAAACCCTATTCTGTTCAACACTATTTGCTGTATGAAAATGTTTATTCCAAGACGTCACATCAATATCCTAAAACATTCAGTTAATGAAATTTATTTTAAACTATAGTGCTTTAACATGTTAGACAATTTTCTGTAACATCCCAGTATTTTATATTATAGTGTAACATGTTTTGCCATGTCATAACCCTCTATACTTAAAATACACTACATATAGTATATACTAAAAGTGCCATGAATGATAGAGTTATCAAACTGTTGATTCTGTTAGTTATCTGTAGGTTTATATAACCCATTTTTACAACAGTTAAATGGATTTTCAGTATTTCTGACAGTAACTTTGGCTGCAGTGAACTAAGGTATGTCTTTTTCTTCTCAGATGTTTGTTTAACTTACTAGCATTCAAATTGTAGATAATCCTGATGCTTGCATATGCATGTCATATGAGAACTGGGTGGTCTGCCTTTGACTCATTTAGTATGCATACTGTTGTGTAATCACTAATGCTGTTGAACTCCAACAATTTAAGCAGTGCTGAGAAAGCCTCCTGGTTTATTTGTGGAAAGCGTCCAAATTTCTAGAAATAAAGTAAATGGAAAAGATATGTCTAGAATTATTCATCATTTATGGCTTTCACAAAGTAATATGGTTCTGAGTAATGAAAGTTCCTAGGATGGAAAAAAATTCTTTGTGAATATCTGCTTGCTTCTATCAGCAGGCAAAGCTAAGATGATAATAACCTTAAGTAGTCTACATAATGCACTTTATCTTCTGCTGGAGTGCTCTGAAAGCCTCCAAATTCCTAATGATTCCCAGGAGCAAGGGCACAGCAAAAAACTGAAGGTCTTTCCGGTGTGCTTTATAGAAAAGTATGGTGATTAAAGCTGAACTTAGTGCCATTCTTCATACTTATTTGTTTTTCTCCTTTTTTCCCCCCACGAACTTCACATTTCCCCATGATTTAATTAGATTTTTATGCACTCTTTTGGAAAGAGTTTACATTTTAAAGGCTTAAATTAACCCTCAGAAATAACTGAGGAAATCACTTACTGGAAATATGCACATAATAAAAAATTTAAACCAGAGTTTAATATAAATTGACTCAGAAATAGTTTGTATATTTAAAAAGTCAAATAGCACTTTCCTTGTGCTCAGAATTAGGCTGTCTGAGCAGGGTTCTCAGCATTTTAGAAAGATTAAGATTTCTCTAAAAAGAACTTTAGAAAGAGTATAAATATTTCAGACTTGGGTTCTTTAAACTTGCAACTAAATTTAGATAAATCTGTCTATCTATCTACAATGTATTAAATTTCCAATAAATAAGAATGGTAATATTTTTATGAATAAGGAAAACACCACCAAAGTCCAAGTTTTAGCATCTTGCAGGTTCATACATTATTTATGATACTTTTTAATTTCCTTTAATTCTTTTCCTTCTTCCTTCTCATCTTTAATCTTGTCTTGATTGTCACCTCTGCCTTGCTATTAATGATGAACCTTCTACGTGGTGGATATTGAAGTACTTCTATTCTTGGAGGACACACAGGGCTCCCTTTGCTTTAAAGACTGTAATCAAATTTCAAATTCATTTTTAAGTTATAAGCAATTGTTTCTTCCTTTCTCTGCTTGAAGTATTTCAAGTAGGAAGCCTGAAGAAGAGAAATTAGGAGCCCACAGCTTTCATTCAACTTCCTACTTTGATTTCTTTGATTTCTTGCCCTCAGTTGCCAGGATCCATAATTCCTCCCAGGGTTGAAAAGTTGAAAAGAGAGAACAAGAATTCTAGAAGGCTTGGTTCTCTCTCTGGAGGATGCTTGAAATTTTCTGGTTTTTTTTTCTTTCTTTCTCCTTTGTCTCATGTTAAGACTGTTATATTAAAGCACATGCTCTTATCTTACTCTGTGCCTCTCTGTCTCTGTCCCTGTCTCTCTCTATCCCTTCTGTCCATCTCTTTGTGCTTGGACATATCTCTGTATATAAGTGTGACTGTGGAATTTTGAGTGATGGCACTAGATTAGTTGTTGTTTTGATTTTTGAGACAGGGTCTCCCTATATGGATCCAACTAGCCTCGAACTCACTATGTAACCAGATTGGTTGATGACCTGAGTTGGCTCACCAGGCATCACAGTGCAGAAGGAAAGAACTGACTTCTGCATGCATGTAGTCTTCTGATGTTCACATGCATGCCAAGGTATGTGCCTATGAAGACACATACAAATAAATGTAATATTTTTTTTAAAAGGTAGGCAGACTCCTCCTCCTCTGTTTCCTTTCATAAAAAAGCAGACCTCCCTCGGATATCAACCAAACATGGCATAACAAGTTACAGTAAGACTAGGCACATCCCCTTATATTAAGGCTGGATGAGGCAACCCAGTAGGAGGGAAAGGGTCCCAAAAGAGTAAGAGACAGACCCTGTTCACACTGTTAGGAATCCCACAAAACACCATGACACACACAACCATCACATTTGTGCAGAGGACCTAGGGCAGACCCAAACAGGCTCTGTGTTTGTCGCTTCAGTCTCTCTGAGTCCTGGTGAGTCCTGGTTAGTTGATTTTGTGGACTGTGTTCTTATGGTGTCCTTGACCCCTCTGTCTCCTACAACCCTTCTTTCCTCTCTTTCGTGGAATTCTCTGAGTTGTGCCTAATATTTGACTGAATATTTGGCTGTATATTTCTGCATCTGCTCCTATCAGTTGCTTGATGAAGTCTCTGAGGATGACTATGCTAGACTCCTGTCTACGTGGATAGCAGAATATTGTTAGGGATCATTTCACTGACTTTTTTTCCCAGATATTTTGATTCTATCCTAAGATCTGGGGGAGACGGAAGGTAGTAGGGAGGATTAGGAGGAGAAGGGGAAGGGAAAACTATAATCAGTATATGATATATGAGAGAAGAATTTTTAAAAATAGAAGGAGAAAACATTTACATAAAAATGTGAACAGACAAACTGTCTATTATCCAATCTTAGTGGAAAATGTATTCTGTTTCCTCATTGATGGATGATATCAGTATGGGGTCTTCCATAGGTGATTATTATTATATTCCAGAAATTCTTTCTGTATTTACAGTGTTGAGACATTTCATCATATAAGTATTTTGAGCTCTGACAAGAGTTTTGTTTCGTTTTCTTACATCCGTTAAGGTGATTTTAATTTTTTTTAAAATTTTGTCTTCATTATATTGTTACAGCATACCACAGTGTAGCACTGTCTGACTTGCTCACATTGGCAACAATGGCATCTCAGACAAATGCCTTACTTTATCGTGGTGGGTGTCAATTTAGTTTTGAATACAGATTTCAAATATTACATCAAAATATTTGCCACAGTGCACTTTTATGTTTGTACTCAATGTAAGCAGAATCTGTGCCTTTTAGATCTAGGTTTACACCCTCATGCATTACTTACTCACATTAGTCAAGATTTGATTATCTTCCATTAACAGATAAATGAACGAGATGACTTTATTATAATATGTTCAGCAGTATATCATGCAACCTGAAAAAAAAAAAGAGATACCAAGACTTAAGCAAAAGAGAGCAAACACCATGAAAAACAAACACTGCAGGTTATTAATGTGGGATCTACAAAGGAGTTAAATATAGAAACACAGACAGGATAATGGTTATCAAAGTTAATAATGGCTCTAAAATGAAAAGGTCAAAGCACAGAAGCTAGAGTTATGAATAAATCTAGAGGTTGAATGTAGCCTAAAATCACTGGCTAGCAATACAGGATTGCAGACTGAAACGTTGCTACTTAGTAACACAGGAAGTGATCTTGTATGGAAACTACTTCTCCAGTTAGGAGCAAGAGATGTCATTTCTTTTCTCATATTGAATTAACTCTGTCTCTTAGGTCAGTTCCAGGTAAGTTAACTAAAAATAAATGGCATGCCTACAGGGACCTCTGAAGTATGAGATTAATTTTAGCCATAACAATCACAACAAATCAAAACAGTTTGAAGGCAATCTTCATATAACTAGGGGTTGTGCTGAGCAATATATTAGCAGTCAATGATTTGTGTTTATTTCTAATATTAACTTTCATAAGAGTGAAAACAAGTTGGGAGATAAAGCACCTGAAGGTTTCCCTTAAGAGGCTTTTTAATATAAAATGTAACCTATTGTGTGGAATAAAGATAAAGACACCTAAATTAAATTAAACCAAACGTCATTCTTTGATGTTGTTTCTGGGTAAGTACTAGAAGGTGCTCATACAGGGACAGGGAAGAGGAGTGCTGAGGAAAACCAGAACACATTTCATAAATGCTACTTTGTATGAAATACAGGATGGAACATCTGCCATCTAAGAACAATAAATATATTTATTCACCGTATTCACCAGGAAGCCTTATTTTCTTTCTTATTTTTTTATTTTTATTTTGTTTTTTCAAGACAGGCTTTCTCTGTGTAGCCCTGGCTGTCCTGGAATTCACGATGTAGACCAGGCTGGCCACGAACTCACAGAGATCGCCTGCCTCTGCCTCTCAAGTGTTGGGATTAAAGGTGTGTACCACCAATGGCCAGCAGGAAGCCTTGTTTTTATTTTCAACTTATTACGTCTATGATTTTCAATAACCAAAAGGATACTTTGTACACGTTTCAATACTGGGATTTATTCATATATTTAATCCTAAGCATATAAATTACAACTGATAAACATGCTCAAAGAAGGACAAATCGCCTTTTAAAGGGTAGAAAATATACTGTTTAGAATTCTTTTAGAATACATTCACTAGTAAATTTACATTAAAATTATTCACATACATTCAAAATCCTATTTACTCCTATACAGTTGTCAAAAATTATCTGTAAAGCATTATCCATTCTTCATTAAATACTTAGGATCCTGTCAAGGACACTTCTGGGCACTGATGTTATAGCACCAAACTGACACATACATGCCCCAATCTCATTTTATTAACCCTGCAGGCCCAGCTGTTGTTTGTGAGATTTTTTTTTTTGAAGTTTGAAAGACAAAGGAAAAATGCATAGTACATTTGCCAATGATAATTGATAATGGAGAAATAATTAACTGGAGAGTTATATACAAAGTGCTGAATGAATAAAATTATAATTACTAATAGGAAACAAAGAGCTTCAATAACATTTAAAGCAAGGTGTAAAGAAAATGTGAGCATTTCCTTGTTTTCCCGTGTCTCTGAGCAATGGAGAGGGAGCATTATGTGCAAAGCAGGAAGACCAGTGAGCCTTTTTCAGCATGATCCAGATGGAAGGCAAGAAAAACATATTTCATATCAGCAGGGCCTACAGGGCTAATAAAATCATGGCTTTACTTAGGGACAGATGGCAAGACATTAAGGCTTCTGTGCAGAGGATAGTTATCATTTGAATTATGTTTTCAAGTGATTGTTTTGGTTTACTTTTATTATTTGTAAAGGACAGGACAAGAAAGGAGAAAGATAGGAGACTCTCAAAATAATTTTATTGAAAGATGACAGCTGAACCATGGTGAAGAGTGGTGAGGCATATCTTATGGACTGGAGTGCTCAGTATAAAGAACAGATACTGTCAAAACCAAGATGTGAGTAACTGAATTTGAGAATTCAACTGTCATTTAAATCAGCACACTGCCAGGCATCGGCAGACACTCAGTTTAAGGGGAGGAGGAAAGGTGTTCTACAGTGAAGAACAGAAGCACAGACCCCTGTAAGTTGCGACATAGAGTGAGGTAATAGTAAAAAGACAGCATATAAGCAACAGAGATACAGACAAGCCAGTGTGCGGGTCCTAGAAGATACCTTAAACAAAGCTGTTGAGTAGCTGGGAAAATACAGAGACACCATGTCTATGTAATAGGTACTGTATATACACCTAGCAAATTGTCAATTCCTAACCCAGAGCCCCTTTTCCCCAATTGAAATATACATATATATGCTGTGGATGATTGATAGATAAATAAAATGCTGATTGGCCAGTAGCCAGGCAGGAGGTATAGGCGGGACAAAGAGAGAGGAGAATGCTGGGAAGTGGAAGGCTGAGGCAGAGAGACGCTGGCAGCTGCCACAATGAGAAGCAGATGTTAAGATACTGGTAAGCCACAAGTCATGTGCCAACTTATAGGTTAATAGAAATGGGTTAATTTAAGATATAAAAAGTTAGCAAGAATCCTGCCATAGCCACACAGTTTATAAGTAATGTAAGTCTCTGTGTGTTTACTTGGTTGGGTCTGAGCGGCTGCAGGACTGGCAGGTGAGAGAGATTTGTCCTGACTTTGGGCCAGGCAGGACCAAGAAAACTTCAGCTACATATATACATGCATGCACACATACATACTTGAATGCATGCACACATATATACTTGAATGCATGCATACACACAGGAACACGCACACACACACTGATAAAGGAAAAGAGAAGAATAGTAAAATGATGAGATAAACAAATATGAGAGGGATTTATTTCTGAGTTCCTCTGTCCAAAACCTCTTATGTCAGCTCCACCCTTTTCTTCCACACGTTAATTACAGAAGCTAAAATTTTCCACATTTTATATCAATTTATATTAAATATCAATCTTTTCTTTAAGAAATCATGACTAAATCATGACAAGTTATAAGCATATGAAGAATAATAATAAAGTTCATAGACTGATGAGAAGTTTCTGTTATTAAATAAAGCCCTTCTTCTGTGTATAATGCAAGCTCACATCTCTGCCTCAATTCTAACCTACAGTTTTCTCTGTCATTACACTCAACCTTCCTCTTTGCAATATCACTATGTTTTACATTCCTTCATGCCAATTTGAAATGCATTTGTCATAACTACTGATCAGCTATCTTTGCTACTGAAAACCTTTAGATTGCAAAGCACAGTGTTTTTATCTCAGCAATTTCAGCTGCTTTATTCTTAATGCCAAGAAGAAGATGTCCAGGAAACATTTTTATGTGAGATCATTCTTATCTCATACCCAGAAAACATCTTTTGTATATTAATAGTGCTTTCCTGGTACAATGCAGCTGTGTGTGTTGTGTGTGTGTGTGTGTGTGTGCACCCACACACATATGCACACATGGGTATGAACATGAATGCACACTGTTTGTGGACTAATTCTATGTGTGTGCATTTAGAAACAATCATATACAAGCATATAACTGTCATTGATGCTACAAAATAAGCAATGCTAGTGCCTTAGAAATCCCTCCGCTGTACACGCCTCTGGCAGAGTATATTTTCCCCCTCTTTTCTCCCTAAATGTTCATTCTTAGTTACTTGTATGGTGATCTTTGCAATTATTTATGTATACTTCTACAGTAGTATTCAAAAACAGCATAAATGTTAAAACCCCAAGGCCTATGGTACTTTCAAAGAACAACTTCATTGCTTACTCAAGAAAAGTTCTGTACTAATGTCCACAAATATATTTTATGCTATTAGAACAACGTGAAATATAATGAAGGTTTCTTGATTAAACTTGAAGGCTTACTTCTTTTTAAAATATTTTTTTTTGTTTTATGCACGAATATCTGAATGCGTATTTCTGTACTGCCGACCTGCCTAGTGCTCACAGAGCGCAGAAGACTGTGTCAGGTCCCCTGAACCTGGAGTAACAGGAAGTGTGAGGTGCCACTTTGTTTTTGGGAATCAACCCAAAGGCTTCTGGTAGAGCACATGTGATCTCAACGGGTGAGCCACCTCTACAGCCCCCAGGTAATGCATCCTAAAGATAACTCCAATCAACAAGAAGACGTGTTGTGAAAGATTACATGTGGCTCAACAGTTATGATGACTTGTTAATCCTGCATAGGACCAATGATTGATTCTCAGCACCCACATGGCTGGGTCTCAAGCCTCTGAAACTCCTGTCCCAGAGTATATAACGCATTCTTTTGGCCTCCTGTACGTACTGGGAATGGATATGGTACACAGGTGTGTAAATAGGCAATACACTCACACACATAAAAATAAATATTTTTTAAATGGAAGGAGTGGTGTGTCTATGTGTGTGCACATGTACCAGAATAACAGGTCAGAGACTCCTAGCCTTCCAGCTTCTCCTTCATTTCTTCTATAGTTTTATTCCCAAATAGATATGCACCAGAATGTCATGGAATTTCCTTATTTGTTTATTTGTTCATTTGTTTGTTTGTTTATTATTTTTGGAAGAGAATGTTACTCTGTGTAACTCGTAACTCTACTCATTTATAATGATATTGAGAAAGTATTTTCATGCCATCATTAATTATGCAGCCCTGGACATGCCATTAATGTTAGCATTGACTCCTGGACACAATGCAAGATTAGGGCTGTAGTAGTATGTCAGCCTTGCTGACATAGAAAGCTAACTGGAGATTCATCAAGGTCTGTTACAAAACAGGTTTCCACTTTTAGAAGTTATTAACATTTCAATGAGATCTTTCAAGACAAATGACTCCAAATAGTTTCAAGACAAATCCATTTGCTTTGGTGACTATTTTACCATCGTCTTATATAATACATTGTAAGCTGAGTGTAATATATTTTACAGAATGGCCATGCTTATAGACCAGGAAGGTACCTTTGAAGTAAGTCAACTTTTGATAGTTCAAGTTTGTTTCTTTAAACCACTTGGAGGTTTAACATCCACTGACAATGTAAATGCACGAGGCTAATCTTCATGTAGGTGTTCTATTTTTTAGGCACAGACCTGAACTTCCTTCAGGAACTCCAGAGCTTTGGTTATCTGTGCATTTTGACTCTTGCTTGCTTCCATCCATTTTTTGAAGCAAGGCGCCTAAGTTTCCCGATTCTGTTTGAAGTATCAGCTTTACAAGGTCAAGAATGTCTGCTATGATAAAGTGGTGATTTCTCTCTAAGCTCCTTTGCCCTTTGTTAAAGTAGTACTCTCCCACTCCTACAGAGTCTTTGAGATTCAGCAAAGAATGTCTACTCTGATCAATGTAAACAAAAATCACATTTTATGTTGCTGGCTAACAAGAACTTTAGCTGGCTTTGTAGATGAGTTTTGAGCCTGAGGCACAAACACACAAATGCTTTTATGAGAGCTTATATATCAAAATCACAGCTTTGAGTCCAAAAGTAATTTCTCCACATTTTCCCAATATGTCTTGTAAGTCAACTTAGAGAAAAACTGTACGGGGAGAGAGTGGAAAGGCATGCTATGAGGCATTTGTACTCAATTTTTGAAAAGGATCGACAAAATTCTGTGTGAACCAGCTTCTTTACAGCTTTCCTGGGCCTAGAAATGCAGGTGTATGAACATCTCACACACACACACACACACACACAGAGAGAGAGAGAGAGAGAGAGAGAGAGAGAGAGAGAGAGAGAGAGAGAGAAAGAGAGAGAGAGAGAGAGAGAGGAGAAAGCAGATGGAAACTGAGAGCCTGAGAAAAACAGAGACAGCGTGACAACAAACTAAGAATTAATCTTCCTGTATACTGCTCCTTTCTGAAATCTTCTAACCACTTCCAAATACAATGTGGGAATGTAAATTAGGTCATCCTGGTGTTCTAATGATTAGGAAATTTTACTTTAATCTGGTAATCAGTGATGAGAAAGTAAACATGCTCTAGGAAAGGAAAAAAAAATAGAATGCAGCCTCACCAGTTTTAACTATAGATAGAAAGGTAGTGGGAAAGTCCCCAACTGCACAAACATGTTTTTCCTGTTCCTGGCATAGTATTGTGATGATGCTAACAGCACAATGATGGTGATCCTGGAGGACTGGGGGGTCATAGTTTTTCTTGCTTTTTAAATAGCATGCAAAGTAATGAGTTTCATTATGTATTTTCATAAATGATTTTGCTTTGTTTGTTTGTTTTCTTCTTGTTTGTTTTTAGAGACAGGGTCTCACTGTGTTGGCCCAGATATCCTAGAAGTCACTAAGTAGACCAGGATGGCCTTGAACTCACAGCCTTCAGCCTGCCTATGCCTTCTAATTACCAGGTTAAAGGCACAGGCCACCACAGTTTTAGAAAGTTGGCTTTGTTGATCGTGTGACCTCCATTGGCCTTTTCTAACTTCCCTCACCACCAATCCTGGTCTCCTTTCTCTCATTTGTGTTGCCAAGTATCCTGTATTTTATATTTCCTTCTATTTTTAAAATTCTCCTTCACTTCCTTGAGTCATCTGTTTCAACTCTATAATCCCCTTTCCATCATCGTGTTCCACATACACACATGCATGTGCTTATACTAGTACAGTTTTTTTAAATGGATATATGCATGCATGCTTGTATATGTACACGTTAATATGTATGCATGCATATACATTTATATATGCATATATACATTAAATATGTATAAAAATAAAAATTAGGATCTACCTATGATAGAGAAAATATCTGAATTTGTCTTTGTGAATATGGGTTACATTTCTTCATATAATAGTGTCTAGTTCAGCCCATTTTCCTAAAACTGTTATGATTTCATTTTTCTTTATTTCAGACTAAAATTCCATTGTCTATATGTATGTAATAGTTATTACTAAAATTAATATTTGAAGGGAAATGAGAAGAGATGTTGTGACTTGTTTTGGAAATTATGTTTAGTATAGAATAATACTTAGCAAATTCATTTACTGATCTTTCAAACAGTATTTAAGTAATAAGATCATTGTTTGAATAAATGTTTATGTACATAGGTATCATCCCATTTGTGTTTCTGAGTTGCCTGGGATATGTTATAGTATGAACTGAGTCATGCTCATAGAAATCATAGTGATCTATCATAATACAGTATCTATACAATAAAAAACATAAGTATAAACAAAATATAAACACATTAATTCAAGATAATAAATTAAACTTTATTCTGGAAAATCAAAACACAGTCTGTTAAACTTAAAAAAGTAAAAACTGATCAGGCAATCATGACAAGAAAATCTCTTACAATCATGGAGTGGCAGTATAGGTTGTGGGTAGTTGTGGAGAAAAATATCAATCTGAAGATTTCAAATAAATGAAGCACAAGTATATAGTTAGATTCTTATTTTTAATACTGTATCTCATGCCAATTTTGCAGTTATACAATTTATTTACAACAAATATATGTGTTGCGCTTTGGCTTTGGCCAGACACATGTAGCCAGAAGTTTCTCAGTCCCCCCTAGCCCCACGGACCCACAGCCACTCATAAAATAATCACTCAGAGGCTTATATTAATTACAAACTGTACGGCCTATAGCTTCAGCTTCTTGCTAGCTAGCTCTTTCATCTTAAATTAACCCATTCCTATTGATCTATATGTTGCCAAGTGGCCAGGGTGTTACTGGTCTGCTGGCATCTTGTTGCTCCTTAGGCAGCTGGCTGATATCTCTCCTGATTCCACCCTTGTCCTCTCTTATCTCCGCTTGGATTTCCCACCTGGCTGTAAGCTTCCTTGCCATAGGCCAAAACAGCTTTATTTATTATCCAATGGGAACCACGCATATTCACAGCATACAGAAAGACGTCCCACAGCAGGGGTGAGTGAAGAATGGTCAAACACATACCCTCACCATGTATAAAGGTACTGGTGTAAAATTGGCATGACATAGCTCTTCAACAATATTAAAAGTAGACTCTAGAGACCCCACCTGAATGAATCTCATCTATCAGCTCAGGTCATTCAGACCATTCATCCAAAGGTCCTAAGACCCTGCCACACCACAGGTAGCATTTTTTAAGGTGCACGTTGAGTTCATCATTACTTAGGTACAAAAAAGTAATACAAACAATTTTTTTTTAATTTGGCATATCGTTGTTTAGGCTTTTGTGAAGCTGCAAGTTTGTCACGGTTATTCATACTCTACTAGGTTGAATAAGTCTGAATAACAATAATAACCGTGTTATACTTAATGTACATCATTCTTAACATACTCTAGAGTTTCTGAAGCAAACAAGTGAATACACACTTACAGTTTCATAATCCTTTCCTTATTAAATTGCCCATCTTGTCAATGCCATAGTAACAATACCCACATATAAAATTTTAAGCCATCCACATGTAAGATGAATCAAAATTCCCACAACAAATGCAGCTTTATTTTTTTTTACAGTGTTAAATCACGGACAACGATTTTTATTCTCACAAAACATTTAGGTTTGTGAACACTCTTAGTATTTTCAGGTTGTGCGCTCTAATCATGGACCAGCTGCTTCTATATCATACTTAGCTTTATTTGTTTGAAGTATAAGAAAGAGCCAGGCGGCGGTGGCGCACGCCTTTAATCCCAGCACTCGGGAGGCAGAGCCAGGCGGATCTCTGTGAGTTCGAGGCCAGCCTGGGCTACCAAGTGAGATCCAGGAAAGGCGCAAAGCTACACAGAGAAACCCTGTCTTGAAAAACAAAACAAAACAAAACAAAAGAAGTATAAGAAAGAGGCAAAAATAATAATTTGTGATTTATTATTAACAAAGGCACAATGTTCAGTATTGTGGTATGTATGCTTCATTAAAAATTCATTAACATAACTTTTCCTGAAGACAACTATTGGATTAGTGCTTGAAGTATTCATACAGTGCCACTGTGAAAAATATTTGCTTCAAGGCATGTCTCCGGAGTTCTAAGAAAAACATCTTATTCAACATATCCTTTTTTGGAATTGGAGGGACAGAAGAATATGAAAAAATTATGTCTTGGTTATATTCTACTAAATACATTAAATACATGAAATAATTACTGTTTCCTGGTTTGACATTGTCTTTTAGTATGCATAGCCAGGTTACAAAATGAGTTCAATTGTTGTTTCTGTCTTACTGACAGTAAGTTAGATTATAGTTCAGTTATAATTCATTTAAGATCTAAGAACTAGAGAGAAGCCACTCCAGGGGACAGGGTAGGCAGCAGTAGAAGGACTTAAGAGGCTAAGGCTGTAAGATCTTGGGAATGAAGACATTCTAGAATACATGGAGAGCCACTGTCTCAAAAACTAAAAGCTGAAAGAAGAAGGAGGAAGAAAAATAAGGAAAATGAAGAAGTAGAAAGAGAAGGAGGAAGAAGAGGAGGAGAAAGATAAAGTATTCCAGAATTGTCTAATATTTCTACTATCCTATTCTGCATAGTGTTCTTTTTTAATTAATCTCTTCTTCATTACAAAAGCATATACATGGAAGCTAAGTCATAATTGCCCTTCTATGATAAAAAGTGAGAATGTCTTGTAAATACCATGCTTCCATTATAATAGTTCTATACTATAGATAATTCTCTATAAAATATTACTAGATAAAGTTAAATATGATTGAATATTAATATTTATAATTAAATAAATTATGATAAATATAAGTAAAATACTCTATAAAATAATTACTCATTGAATAAGCAAGCAAAACTCTCATTTGGTTGGGTGAATGAATGCCTTTGACCTATTTTTTTTCTCATTTGGTAACATCTGATATTAGTTCCAAATACATCGTCTTTTTGTGGCTGCCTATAATCGTACATATTACTAATAACTTCCTGCCATGTATATCTCCTTAAATTCGATGATTGCTGAGATGATATTGGTAAATGGTACTCCTGACTGCCATACAGTTCTGCCTCCAGAGAGTGCCAGAGAACCAAGACTATGGTGGTAAGACTGAGCACCAGTGACTTAAGAGTTCCCAAAGTCTCTCCTGCTTATCTTTTCAAATGATTGTCCCTTGACCTAACATGTCTAGTCTGCCTCTTGAGAGTAGAGTATGAAATGTTTTATAGATTCCAGCATGAGACACTGAAGAAAAGCAATGGTCTCCTACTATAATAACCCAATATTTGAAAAACATTGTTAGGAAACACCAAAGAGAAAGAGGGAGTCCTTAAGGCCATGTTCCCTTTTGCTTTCCACCTAAGAAATATAACAGATGAGAGTTATGATATGTGAATATGAAAAAATCTTAGGTAAGACTTGATGTCCAAAAAGTAGTTCACAGACAGAAGGCAAGAGCTACTCAGATCTGTGGCCACTGCTGAAGTGTTGTCATCTCATGTTTATTACTAAAGTACTCAGAAGATCCATTTTGTTTGTAAATGTTACTTCTCTAATTTAATAAACTGTCTAACGTGACGACTTTTTTTCCATTGAGCAACAATTCCAGTTCTTTAGCCCCCACCTCATTCTGCCTATTAACTTCAACTATTATAGTGAATAGTAATTCTTAAACCCTAAATATGACTATCAACTAAGACATGGTAAAATAATGCATGAAGTCTAATTGAAAAAGAAAAAGAATGTGCTACCCCTCATGTAAATATGCGTGGAAATTGAAGTATTCATTTTCTCATATAAAGAGATATTGGACATTAGTTAAACAACTATTAAGTGTTGAAGGATGCATAGGTGTTTTAATTTGTAAGTTACTAAAATAATAAATCAGATAACTGGGTTTTCTTTTTAATTTTTAAGCTAAAATATAATATTTCTGAAGATTTATATTTTTTTCCATGAACTAAATTCATATGGTAATGGTTTTATTTCATTGTTATTATATTAGCCACAGCTCTATTCCCCTTTTCCTTTCCTTCCTTTCCTTCCTGTGTGTATATGTATGCTGTGTGTATTCACATAGGTGTGCAGAGATGGAGAGTGGATGTGGAACGGGTGTGGAGTTCAGAGGATAGCTTTAACGTCACCCCTCGGGTGCCTTCCATACTTCGTTCATGGCAGGGTCTTTCATTGGCCTGGAATTTTACCAATTCCTCTAGAAGAGGTGACCAAAGAGCTCTGGGGTCAATCTGTCTGACTGTCACCATTTGTCATCTTGCCTTCTCTGGTATTATGATATGAGTTTTAGGAATGTAAACTCGGATTGTCATGCTAACGAGCAAGTGCTCTACTGACTGAACCATCTTTCGAGTCAATCCATCCTTTTGTCTTTGTTGTCTCTGCCTCTCTGTCTCTCATAACTTTCCACTTAAGTTTTTCTATACCATTACTAATGTCCACAAATGCATTCAATCTTTTTTTCACTGCATCTTTGATAGGTTTTTAATTCAAATAGGCTGCCTCTATTTACTCTATGGAATGAAATAGATTTTAATACTTTAAGCAGCAGGCTTTTTCTCTTCTGTGGTAGTTTTCTTCTCTGCCGGCTTCTTCTCAGCTCCTGGTTTCTTGATTGCTGCAGCCTTTTTTCCTGCAGGCTTCTTCAGCTCCTTGACACCCACAGGCTCCTTTTCCTTCTTACTTTCTGCAGGCTTCTTATCTGCAGTACCCTTCTGCGATTTGGCTGCCAGTGCTGCTGCTGATGTTGCTTCCAGCTTCTTCACCCTGAGTTTGTGATTTCTGGCCCGGTGAAGAATGGTATTCCTACACAGAGTCTCTGTGTAAGGGTCCAGCTTCAACATTATTCTCAGGTTCAAAATAGTTTATGCCTCTCAGAGAATGAGAGCTGGCAAGGGCAAAACGAGAAACCGAAGGCGTATCCAGCACGTATGCATCATCTATAATGAAGATAATGGTATCATCAAGTCCTTCAGTAATCCCTGGTATTACTCTGCCTAATGTAAGCAAACTGAACATTTTGAAACTTGCTCCTGGTGGGCATGTGGGGCGTTTCTGCATTTGGACTGAAAGTACTTTCCGGAAGTTAGATGAGTTGTGTGGCGCTTGGCGGAAGGCTGCCTCCCTCAAGAGTAACTATAACCTTCCCATGCACAAGATGATGAACACATACCTTAGCAAAATCCTGAAAAGCCTACAGATCCAAAGGGCCCTCTGAGCACCACGCAAGAAGATTCAGCATTGAGTCTTGAGGAAGAATCCACTGAAGAACCTAAGAAGAACCACGTTGAAGCATTCAATCTTATTAAATATTTTGTCAAGGATTTTGAATGACATCAATTTGAAAGCGCATCATTAATTCTTAAAGTAACAAATGTCAGAAACACAAAGAACATTGCTGATTAACAAAGAGTTTCAAACTACATACTTTTCATGCTGCTCAACATTTTCAAAGAGATTTGGAAGTATGCATGATAAACTCAAAGGGATTTGTGTAATAAAATCCCTACTGGGGAAGATCAGTTAACAACCTAATTTACCAATATACATTATATATTTGTGATACTGGTTCACGCCTGTGCCCCTGCTGACAAATTAATTTGACACATGTATGTGGCATCACAGGGCTAAAGTTCAAGTAACTTCTATGCAATGGCCTCAGACTGAGACATATCTTAGTTGTTTAATTTCGTCTCATTTCATAGCAAAATACTGTAGGATGGCAACCTAGACAGCAGTGAACAACTTAAAATGTACAGAAAATATAACATCCAAATAATTTCACAGACCCTTTTATTTTATTATGTTATTATTTATATCTAATTTTACTGATTTTTTTTAACTAAACAGTACCATACTTATGTGTGCATAGGAAAAGCCATGTGTGTGCATAGGAAAAGCCATAGTAAATACAGGATGTATTATTTTCACAAACTTTTAGAAATTTGCACTGGCAGTTCTGCAGAAAGACACAGAGGAAACTACTATACCTTTATTTATTCTCCTTCCCCTAATAAATCCATAGAGTCCAACCCAAAGCATATACGTTGTACAATGTATTTTCTACTGTTCATTGCTAAATAGTGTTGATGGGCTGTGGGAGCTTTGGTGACTCCGTCTTAGAGCATACTTGTTTTGCTGGAATAGGACAAACAGGATGTATTGCCAAGAAAAACAGCACACATGTTACCTCCTTAAGAACAGGAAAGTGGTTTGACTGTTCCTTGAACCTGAGGTACCTTCATATAAAGAAGTCTGTAAGAATGTAGTATTCGTTGCTGATGTTCCTTTGCCTATTTCTGAGCTGTACATAAGCACTGGGCAGAATAAACTTGTAGCTGCAGTATTCACTGACAGTCCTCCTGACTCTATTCTGTCTCTGTCTCTTCTTAGTCCTCACTCCCCTATTTATGTGCTGTTCGACAAGTCAGCTAGTCCCGACAATGGGTAACTTTTACAGACACACGTAATGTTTAAAGATAAATGTTTTTTTTAAAAAAAATGGAACAACTTGACTTTAGGAAGAACTCATGAAACCATATACAGTTGCCTCTTATTTTCAAGGCACACGTTTCACTCAAAGCAACTCTTAAGTTCATCTTTTATATAATAATATTTGATGATTTATGAGAGTTAGTGAAAAATCTTCCAATTGTATGTCATTTCAAAACAGATCATTAAACTAGTGAATGGAGCATTAAGAATCATGGGGGGTGGTCCTTACATGAACTAAGGCATCTAAAAATATACAGCCTAGTTAAAAAAAATCTAGAAAGAATAGCCATAACTTCCATGAAAAAAAAATTCTGAGGCTAAGGGCCAAGCTTAGGTGGGAGTTACAAGTCAGGGCAATTCTATGAAATAGTGAGATTCAGAGAGCAAGTGGAGACAATTTGACGTTCCTGATTTTACCATATATAATTTAAAAGTGCATCTGCTTTTATCTAAGCCATTGTCTTTTGTCACAAAGTCAAATTATTTTACTTAGAGTCTTGTTTGTCTTCATTCCCTCGAAGAAACAACTGGAGAAGGGATGTGGTCTAATATTGGCAAGAAACTTAATTACCAAAAATAATGCCCATATCTAAATGACATTATGTTAACTATGGCTTTATTAAGAAAACAAATCTCTTGGTTATGGCAAGAGGTGATTTGCCAAAATAAGAATTGACAAATAAAATGAAAGAAACTATCCATCTGTTTACATGAGTGAACACTGGAAATGACAGGTCTAGATGGTGGTTAATAAATTGTGAAATCTAATACACACATTTATAGTCTTTTTCTATATACAGAAACAAAAATAACCACAACTTTTACATTTTTACTTATATTTTAATTATGTATTTATTATTTATTTATATTATGGGACATGTGCCATGGCACACATGTGGAAATCATAGGACAACTTGTGGGAGTAAGTTTTCTTCATGTGTTTTGATTTATTTATTTATTTAATTTTTTACTCTTTGGGGGCCCACCACTCAGCTCTCAAATAAATACACAGAGACTTATTCTTACTTGTGAATGCTTGGCCTTCCTTTGGCTTATTACTAGCCAACTTTTCTAACTTAAATTAACCTGATTCTTGTCTTCTACGTTTTGACTCTGGGCTTCTTACCTTTCTTTATTCTATATGTCTTCCCTTCTTTCTCCATGGTTAGTTAGTGTGGCTGGGTTGCTTGCACCTGGCATCCTCCTCTTGCCTCCTCCCTCTTCTCCTTATCTGGAGCCTAGATTTCTCCTCTTATTTATTCTCTCTGCCTGACAGCCCCACCTATATCCCACTGCTGCCTAGTTATTGGCTGTTCAGCTCTTTAGTAGAACAATCCGGTGTTTCAGGCAGGCAAAGCAACACAGTTTAACAGAATTAAACAAATGTAACATCAAAGAATGTAACACATTTTTGCATCATTAATCAAATGTTCCACAGCATAAAAGGATAAACAAATGTAATACATCTTAAACTAATATTTACAACATTTCTCTCTAGCATTTGGACCATGAGTGACAAACTCAGGATGCCAAGCTTCTCATAAAGAGCCTTTACCACCTGAGTCATCTCATGAACCCCTACAAATTCCTTTTCACCATAATATTTTTATAGATCATTTGGGAATTTCACATAATGCACCTTAATCACATTCCCCAGCCAGTATTCCCAGGTTCACTTCTTATCCTTGTGATCATCACCCACCCCAACAAAAGAAAAAGAAAAAGAAGAGAAAAGAAACAAAACAAAACAAAAACAAAGACACAAGTTCAATTTGTGTTGCCCATATACTACTCACTGGAGCATGATCAAATTCCCAGTGGCTAGTCCCTTAAGGAAAACTAAGTCCTTCTCCACCTGCACCATACCAGAAGCTATCAACTGTGGAGAGCCACTGTCAACCATCTTGGTGTCCATTCCTCAGAAGCCATGTTGATTTCTGTGGCCTATGCTGCGGCTAAAGGCCATGCTGATGTCCATGGCCTGTACTACACCAGAGACTATGCTGAGGTCCTTGGCATCTGCTGACCTCAGAGGCAATGTGGATGCCCTACAAAATTTTCTAAAGGGTGCTTTTGAATTATTACTTCAACTTTGAAGTAAAGTGTAAATTAACAAATATATTTTAGTGCCTTGATACATCCTAGCTATTTTTGTAATGTTATGATCGAATAATCCCAGGAGAATACACACTGACACTTAGTGTAGTTGCAGGGCACTAGGAGTATTCATTAGCAGATTCCATCATGAAATAATTGAATCTCATAGCAATCAAATGATAATGACGCCAGCGAGAATCTTATAACACATCTTGAAGTTGACAACATTCTCACTTGGGGAAACTGTAGACATTATCAACTATATTTAAAAATATTTAAATTATTTATAAAGGTGTGGTTAATTTTCTATTTTCAATTAGTTTTGAGGTGAAGAAAATGTCTAACTATTACACGTTTTTCCATTTAGAATTTGGAGATCATATGATTATGAAGTATATTCATGATACAAAACTAAAATACTTAACAATTTTAAAAGATCTCTATATAATTTATACTTCAAATTTTCCATTTCAACAGTGTTAGATCTTACTTGTTTCATAATGATTTCCAAGGTTGATTTAAATAACCAACTGAAAATTTTAAAACTTCCTACAACTATATGTTCTTCTATAATTCTGAGGGCATATATTCTGCAATTTGAATTTTTGTGAGAAACAAAATGCTTGGGACATGCAAACACATGAAAGTCTCCATGATGCAGCTAAAATGGGTGGCAGAAATGATAGTAATTGGTAGATGGGAACAAACTGGTCAAAAACTTTAGAATTAAGCAAATAGCTTAATACTTGTATCTGACATTCCTTAGAGAAAACACAACTCATTAAGTGCTGTTCTGAAGGAATCATTACTGTGGCATTTTTTCCCTAATACATGACTCCTACACATGGCCAATGTATTTACATTCAATTTGCAAATTTGAAGAGATATTTAACTTTCATTGATAGTCACACTAGCAAATACAGAATGAAATAATATTTTTTTCTAAAATGAAACTTTAGATAAATAAATAATATTTATGATTATGATTATTCTGAGGGCTTAGTTTATTTTTAAGTGAGCACACAGATTTGAAGAAAGAGTCTTTGTGAAATAGAAGTAAAGAGATATGTGCTTAATTTGGTTTAGTATAGCCTGGACACGTGTGACATCTTGGTAGTAATCTCAATAATAAAACTGTACTATAAAAGTAAGATGGTAACTAGTCTCAAATTTTTTAAAGTAATGAAAACGTGATTGCACTATTGAAAATGGCTTGACCCTTTGGCCTCACAGAACCAATGGTTCTAAAGTGTTGCTTTTAAATAAGAGTGCTCCATAAATACATCACAAGGTAATTAAATTGAATTACTTTCTGCTTCACTTTTTGCTTAGAAAGCAAATCTTTCACCTGTCTTCTCCCTACGTGGATTCAAGGAACAGAATTCTCTATCACTGTTTTTTAGATTGTGAAAGCAAAGATGAGTGGTTTTGAAAATCCCTTTGCTATTTCTGGGGGTTTTTAAAACTGGTCCCAAAGGTCTATGCTGATAGTAGTTGCCCTGCGGCATGTGCTCCAGCCATGTTGTCCTGGCTCTTATTTAATTCCAGTGATTCTTACCTTTATCATGATTTGTTTCATCCAGCTATAAATCCTCCACATGGAGGCTAATACAGCAACAAATCAACTTAAGGATGTGGCCCCAATTCCTCATGAATCTTGAGGGTAATTTCTCCCTAAGAACTACTGAAAAATGACTGGCACAAAATTTAAAAGTAATGACGCAGTTCATGCTAGGGAGTACACATTACTTCTATAAAAAATAAAGAAATCATATAATTAGACTGAGAAAAATATACTGCTGAACATTTATTAATAAGAAATTCTATAATTATCTTTCTTGTACTCTTGATGATATTTGGTACCTGATATTTTGTGTGTGTGTGTGTGTGTGTGTGAGAGAGAGAGAGAGGGGGGGAGGGAGAGAGAGAGCGAGAGAGAGAGAGAGAGAGAGAGAGAGAGAGAGAGAGAGAGAGAGAGAAAATAAAGTGAATAAACAACACTGGATGTAGTAAATAAATCTGATGTTAATACTTACTGAAGTTTTGATGTTATCAGACATGGATTTGATGTTTATCTTCCTATTCTTTATAACCTATTTCTCAAAAACACAATCCACATTGAGCTGGTACCTACATTGGTCCTTCACCCTAGCATTCCAGTGTCTTTGTGACAGGAAAGTACTCTGCATGCTCTCAAAAGGGAAATGTAAAAACCGAGCCAGCCACAAACCCTTTGCCTAAGATAGTGTACTACCTCAACAAATGCTAGAGCAATGCTGTCACAAAGCATATGGGAGTAATCAACCAATAACTTATTTGACTTAAGGCCTACTTTATTGATGGAACCCAAACTGGGCACTGCTTGGATAACATAGAACTGAGAGTAGCTAGCTATAGCCCAGGGACCTAGGGTTGAACCAAATAATACTGGTCTAAAAAAAAAGAAAGAAAATGTAGTGATAAAATGACTCCTAATGCTTTTCTGTTCTACTCACAGATCAGTGCCTTGTTCAGCCAGCATCAGAGAAGCTTCCTCCTACAGTAGATGGGAACAAAATAGAGAACAACATCCAGTCATTCTGTAGAGAGCGAAATACCTTTGAACACTCAGCCCTAAATGTAATGTCTCCCTAAATCACCTCAGAGCTCAAATAATCCTGAGGAAGAAGAGGTGGAGATAGTTTAAGAGCCAGAAAGGGTGGAGGATACCAAAAGAACAAGGTCTTCTAAATCAAGACAATATATTATCTTGTTATTTAAAAAAATGATTGATTGATTGATTGATTGAATGAATGAATGAATGAATGAATGAAAATCTAGTCACTAGGGTAAAGGTTAACAACTGAACTGCCATTTTTACTTGCTTGGAGAGGAAAAATTACTTTACTCCAATGGAGTGACATGAGTGTATCAACCACTCCAGGACAGGCCTCATTTTTTTTTTCATTTTTTGTTGTGTATGTGTGTGTGTGTTTTCATTAGGTTACAGTTTGGTAGGGGGTGGGGACCTCATTTTGCTTTTGTTAGTTTCCTGATAATATTTTTTAATTCTCCTCTCACATATTACATCCAGGCCAGCTTCCCCTACCTCCCCTCCCCACAGTCTCTCCCCACATCTCCTCTCTCCCCTAGACTCACCCCCACCATCTCCCCTCAGAAAAGAGCAGGCCACATCAACCAAACACTACATAACAAGCTACAACAAGACCAGGCACACACCATCACATCAGGCTGGATGTGGCCATCCAGTAGGAAGAAAAGGGTGGCACAACCAGGGAAAACAGTCAAAGAGAGCTCCAACTCCCACTGTTGGGAATCCCACAAGAACACACAGTTTTTCAACCATATTTACACTCAGAGGACTTGGTTCAGATCCCTACAGACTCTCTGATATCTGCAAGCTCCCATGAGTCCAGGTCAATGGTCCCTGTTCTCATGGTGACTCCGATTCCTGTCCTCCACAGGACTTCTTGGGCTGGGCTTATTGTTTAGCTCTGGGACTCAGAAACTCCTCCCATCAGTTGCTGGAGGAAGTCTCTATGGTCCTTTTGATGATGATTCTGCTAGGCTCTGGTCTCAGAACACTCTGCAGGCAGGACATATTGTAGGTCAAAGTTAATTGGCTATGTTGATGTCTCAATCACTTGTGGCCTTGCCTGGTTAAATATGCCCAGTTCAGACTCCATTTCCCCATTAGTAGGAGTCTCTGCTAGGGTTGCTCTCACAGATTCCATGGAGTTTCTATTGCATTGTGTTTCCACCTCGTCCCTGAAGTGCTCTGCAATTCCAGTCGTTTCTCCCAATATTTTCTCAATCCTCCCTCCCCCACTTGATCCCTCCTGTTCACAACCCCACCTGCCCTGAGACCACCTGAGAAATCGATTCTATTTCCCCTTGCCAGGGAGATCCCTGCATCCACCCATAGACCCTCTTTGGTACTCAATATCTTGAGTATGATCAAGATACATGGTATACATGAAGGAATTTTTTTTAGAATTAAAATAAAAATATTTATAAACTAGTTCAGGTACAAGAGAAAAGTAAGGGAAACCTATGTGTGCAGTTAGATGTCAGGAAGTCTGACATAACTTCTGCGCACTTCACTCTCTAGTGTGTTACATTTTTTACAAATTGTTTGTGGGAAGCATTGAGAATTTATACTGGTCCCAAATTATTATTCAATCTACAATATAATTTTTGGATATAAATATATGTATAAACAAGAAAATGATGAAAACCAAAGGAAAATAGGCTGAAAAATCAATGGTACTGCAATTTGGCTTTGGAAATGAACAGTTCCCAGTAAAATAAAAATGATAATAAAAGACAAGTCAATGAGTAAATAACAACCTGTACTTAATAGTGTATCATGCCTCTTATTTTTGTAACAAATTCCGATAATTTGAGTGGGAAAAAGATACATGCTTTAGCTCACAAACACAACTGAGCTGAACTCAAGAGGCAAGTGAGGCCAGTTTCCATTTTTTGCAGGTTCTAATAGTATACCTGCTTCCCACCTATTCAAAACACTAAAAGTACTTGGCTTATAACTATATCTATCAAATCCTAAAGCCACAAAAGAACAAAGCTCACAGCAGTATCTATCCCTAACTTCTCTACATCACCTTTTTTTTTCTCTATTCACAACTGGAAAAGCGTCTTTGTGTTTAAGTAGAATAAATTTAAATTATACACTCAGACTGTCACTAGTTAGTATTCTATTGGCAAAAAGAGACACCATGACCAAGGCAATTTATAGAAGAAACTATTTAATTGGGGTCTTGCTTACAGCATAAGGTTAGTCCATTATCATCATGGTGAGGAACATGACAGCATACAAGAAGTCATCCTTCTGGAGAGGTAGTTGAAAGTTATATCCTGTTATGCATGTGGATAGATAGACAGACAGAGAGAGAGAGAGAGAGAGAGAGATAGAGAGAGAGAGAGAGAGAGCCTGAGCCTAGTTTGGGCCTTGAAAGCTCTAAGCCCACCCACAGAGACATATCTCTGTGAACAAAGCCACACTGCCTAATCCTTCTCAAACAGTTCTAGTAATTGGAGAATAAGTGTTCAAAACACATTCTTTACCAAAATCTCTGAAGAATGGTCTCTAGACCACTTGTTAACATTCTTCTTCTCTAAAACCTCTCGACCTGTGTTTGTGTAGTCCAATTTCCCTCAACACTACTCTTTTACTAGGCAAAATAACATTAAGGGCCTACTAGGACATCCATTAAACACTGCCTAAAGCATGCAATCACTTTCTAGTCCACAGTCTCAAAATCTTCTGCATTCCTTCAAACAATTGCATGGTCAGGCCTGCCACAGGACTTCCCCACTCCTGGTGCCAACTTATGTCTTCATGTCTGTTCTATCGATGTGAAGAGACATTGGGATAAAGGTAACTTAAAGAGGATATCAATTAATTGGTGACTTGTTTATAGCTTCAGATGGTTAGTCCATTATCATCTTGGCAGGGAGTGTGGCATTAGGCAGGTGGGTATTGTGCAGAAGAAGTAGCTGAGAGTGAAGAAGTAGCTGAGAGGAGCATTCTCATCTGCAGGCAGAAAGAAAGGGACACTGGGCCTGGATTTGGCTTTCAATCCTCAAAACCCACCCCTAGTGACACACCTCCTCCAAGGCCACACCTCTTAATCCTTCCCACAGTATCCTTAACTAAGTGGAGACCAAGTATTCAAATATCTGAGCCTACAGGGGCTATTCTCACTCAAACTACCACACAAACCTCATTCAAAATAATCCCCCAGTGATAGAAAGAAGGATCGGCGGGTGGTTAAGACCAACCACTGCTCTACTAGAGGGCAGAGTTCAGTTTCCAGCCCCTACATGGCAGCTCACAACCACTTGTAAATCAAGTCCCAGGAAATCTGTGTTTCTTCTGTTTTCTAGGGCACTGCATGCATGTGATGCATATGCACACTTGCAGGCAAAACATTCACATGCATAAATGCAAAAAAGTAACTTTTTAAAGAAATAGTTTTCCAACTTCATGGTGTTATGTCACATAGCCACAATTATTTAAACTTGTAAAGTAACATACTCACAGGGCTCAGGAATGAAAACATGGTTATCTCTAAAAAGGGGAATTGTTCCTCCTAGGAAAAAATTGTAATTTGAATATGGATCTCCAAAGGTTAAGAATATATGTTTTATTCAAAGTCATGTAGAAGCCCACACAATAATTATCAAAAAAGCAGATAAATACATTCCATTGTTAAGACCACAATTAAATAACATCGAATATAACATTAAAAGTAGGAAATTATGAATGTAGCATGAATCTTAAATGTTCTTATTAATAAAAACCCAGAGCCAGATATTGGGGTAAATGCTGAAAGATCAGTAAAGGAGCCAGCCCCTAGAGAGACTTCTTACCTCTACCTAATCCTCGGCCTGAAAGACTGTCTCCACCCTGCCTTATTACTTCCTCTCTCTGCCCAGTCGTATCACTTCATGTTTCCTCTTCCCAAGTGCTGGGATTATAAATGTGTGACATAGTGTCTGATCTCTAGTGGCTAGCTCTTCACGCCAGTCTCTAGGCAAGCTTTATTTGGGAAAGCACAAACAAAATATCGCCACATATGAATGTATCCAGAAATGTGCAAGTCTTAAATCAAGAAAAAAATATTTGATTAAAAAAATCAAAATAAAAATTACAATTTAAAATAATAAATAAATAGCCTTGAGAGCATATTGCATAAAGATCTGAGAAGTAGAACCAGCGATTCGTGATTGGAAAGTCTTCCCTTTGCTCACTATTCTCAAGGAAAAAGACGAAAGCAAATAAAATTACTTATTTTTATAATTTAATTATAAATTTTATAATTTAATTCCAAAGATCTAGAGCAAGGACAACAAAATAATCACAAATAAAAATGTAATAAATGTATACCTGGAAGAGTAGACCTAAACAATTATTTATAGTCAGATCTGTCAAGTAAATAATGCCTTCAAATTTATGACAAGCGGAGGGAGTATAGAAACTAGATGACTTGAGGGGGCCAGAAAGATGGCTCTGCTGTTAAGAGTACTTGATGCTTTTGCAGAGGACCTGGGTTCTACACAGTGGCTCATAATCTTCTGGAACTCCAGTGCCAGCTGATCTGATGCCTTCTGAACTCTGCAGGCAGCAGGCATGCACATGGTCACAGACATATAGGCACACAAAATACTTTTATAAAATAAAAGTAAATATGAGGAGGGAGGCATGGGTGGGAGGAGGGAAAGGGGGGAAAGAGATTTTCTCTGAATTACTTTCCCATTTACATTCCTCTAAGTTCATCCTCATTTATCTCAACACACTATTACTTGTCTTGGAAAATATCAACCTTTTATCTCGGAACTCTGTGCCTGTGTTATGCTCCATGCGATATTTTCTTTATCCCCAGAGACATCAGCAATATGAGTTCTGCTCTTCAGATCTGCTTCTCAACACTGGAAACATCTCTCCTTCCTTTTTCTATTTCTCCTTTGTTTTATTTTGCATTTTCTTCCCTATCAACTTCAAAGATGCTCTATTCTGTTTACTTTTCTACAAATTGAGCGAGACTAACCATATTGTTTAGCTTCCCTTGTTTTACCGTCACAGATAAGGGAATAGCCAGTAAAATGTAAGAGTTTGTAAAAATATATGCATGGATAACTATAAGAAGAGTAAAAGGGGGAGAGGGTTATCCGCACACTAAAAATAATTTTTAAACTATTAAAAAAATGTAAGAATAAAAGGAGTTCAGGTTTGGATGAAATTTGCCTATTTACTCTCTGAGAAAATAGTGTCATTTTTCAAAATTTAGTACTTAGAGAATAATGTCAACTAACACGTGTGTGTGTGTGTGTGTGTGTGTGTGTGTGTGTGTGTTTGAATGTAATTAGGCTCCATAGTCTCATAGGGAGTGACACTACAAGGAGGTGGCTTTGTTAGAGTGATGATGGCATTCTTGGAGGAAGTGTGTCACTGTGGAGGTGGCCTTTGAGCTTTCCCATGCTGAAGATAACACTCACTGTCTCAGTTGACTTCCTGTTGCCTGCAAGAAGTAGGACTCTTCAGCTCCTACTCCAGCACCATGTCTGCCTGTACATGGTCATGCTCCCTGTCATGATGATAATGAACTGAACCTCTGAAACTGCAAGCTGCCATCCCAAATAAATGTTTCCTTTATAAGACTTGCCATGGTCATGGTGTCTCTTCACAGCAATAAAAAACATAACTAGGACATACATATTTATGCATAACATTATATATGAAAAACAATTTATCTGGATATTTTAAATAAAGACTGTCAAGCTTATATTTTATATTATTTTAATTGATAAAAATAAGTATACTTTTTTAAAGTGTCTATTACAATACCAGTTTGTCACAATTTTGTTGACTAGATAAGAATTAGAGTATCTATGTATGCTGGATAGTTTTATTTCAACATTACACAAACTAGAGTCATTTTGGAAGAGGGAACATTAGTTGATGAAATACCTTCACAAGAATGGCCTATGGGAAAGTCTACTACATTCTAACTGATGTTTGTTGTGAGAGGAATCCATTCATTGTGGTGTGTGCACACCATGGACCAGTGGTCATGGGCGCTAAAAGAAAGCAGGCTGAGCAAGCCATGAGATTTAAGACGGTATGGTGTACTCTTCCAGGATGAAGATTCTGCATCATTGCCTGCCCTGCTGCCCTGACTTCCCTCGGTGATCGACTGTGACCTGGAAGTGTAAAATGAAATTAACCCTTTCCTCCCCAAGTAGTTATTGGCCATGGTGTCTCATGATAGCAAGAGAAAGCCTAAGACACCATCATTTCAAATACTTATCACTTCTTTACTCTTCATAATTCACTTGCCTTCTTATATCCACTTTGAAATATAACATTAGTTTTTTTTAAAAGTAGTCACCATTCTCTACTAGAATCTACTCTGCTTAGCTGACTGTAATGTTTACCCAGTATCCTACCTATCCTTACATCCAAGTCACTGAAATAAAATCACCTCTTTAAGTACATATTCTGTTGTTCTGAATGAACTTTGTTTTAAGAGGCTGTGGGAACTTAAGTTGGGAAAGGGGGTGGGGCTAGTAAGGTTAGTGTGATTGTTGTATTTTAAAAAATGACTTGGCTGTGTCCTTGGCTTGTGAAGCCAAGGTGCCCCACAGTAGATGAGGGAGACATGCCATATACATACCGCGGGAGGCCAGCAAGGAGGCAGGCAGAAAGTCATTCACACCATGTAGATGCGGCAGCCACGTGCAAAGTTTTATGGAAGGGGGAAGGGAGAAGGAAAGAGAGGCAAGAAGAGGAAGAAAAAAGAAAAGAAAGGAAGAGAGGAGGGGGGTGGGAGGAAAGAAGAGAAAGAAGAGGGAGGGATTTTTTTCTTAATGGGGACTTTATGTGAGATGACGTGGTCAGGATGCTGGGCAGGTCCTTGAGGGGGCAGGTCTGAATGCTAAAATTCCCTAACAGTGATAGCAAATTTTTAAAAAATAATATTCAACATTAAATGGATGCAATAAAGTTACATATATTTAATAGTTAAAGAAGAGGTCATGAATTTTATAGGAAGTGTGGGACAAGAAAGGTGTTCGTGGTGGAATGAGGATGAGTATAAGTGATGGAAATACTGAACTCACCTATGAAATTCTCAAAAAGTAAAAAACAAAAACGCAATATACCGCTGAACACTGGTAACTCTTCTTTATAGAACTGATAATTCCATACGTGCATATGTACATGTGGATCAAAGGATCACTCACCCTTTCCTTAAAGTTCAATTCTTTTCCTGCCCCACCACAAACCCTCCTCCAATTTTGTAAATTCTCTCTCCCTCTCTTTCTCTCTTATTTTATTAATCCACAGATTTCACTTTATACTGGGAATGTGGGCATGGGAATAGGGCCATCTATTGGAGAATGGTGGCCACCTGGGTGGGAGGTGGGAGAGAGAGCATTCCTAAAGAACACTGATTTTCCTGCTTTAGCAGCCATCTTTGTCAATAGCTCCACAGCTAGGGGTGAAACTTGCTGACCACCTCCCTGTTCCACGGCTGGCTTTTGTCTGTCTTGATTCTGTGCATGTCTTTGCATGCAGTCGCAGCTGCTGGGAGTTTGTGCGTGAAACCACTCTATTGTGCCCAGAAAACAATGTGTCACAGTAGTCATCTACTGATTCTCAGAATCTTCCTGTGCCAACATCTGAGATAGTTCCTGATCCTTGGGAGGAGTCGTTGTAATCTAGATGGAATTTTAGGGCTGAACACACACTGAAATCACTTATTTTTGAGTGTGGATTACATGTGTGTCTGTATGTTAATTGCTGTTTAAAGTCTGGTACGTAGAATATACTTTGATGCTGTGGTGCTTTGAATAAGAACAATTGCCATAGGCTCCTATGTTTGAATACTTATTCCCCAGTGTATAAAACAACTTAGAAAAGGTTAGGCATTGTGACCTTGTTAGAAGAAAATTGTCACACCATTCCCAGTTAGCTCTCTCTGACTCATTTTAAGATGTGAGCTATCAGCCAGGCG
>CABHPH010162688.1:42068-91868 GCA_902168325.1 Peromyscus nudipes
CTTTCTTCCATAAGTTGTCTTGATCATGATACCTCTTCACAACAGTAGAAAACTAAGACAATGTGAAGAGCAAACAGATTAACTTCATTTTATAAAAGCAAGTTACTATCGTAAAGCATTCAGTTTGGTTTTATATGAATCCAACCATGACAAGATATGCATGAGAACAAAATAATGTGGACACCAATTACTTTGATCTCCTTCTCTCTCTCTCTCTCTCTCTCTCTCTCTCTCTCTCTCTCTCTCTCACTCTCACTCTGTGTGTGTGTGTGTCTGTGTGTGTGTGTCTGAATGTGTCTGTGTGTTTAAAGGTTTGAATGTGTATGCTGAAAATTATTTTAATGATTTTTTTGGTGGTTCGTTTCTTTTTTCTTTCTTTCTTTTTAACATTAGGGTCATTCTTGATGTATAATTTCTTTCTTGCTTTCTCGTGCAATGTAAATCTCTGGGCCATCCTTTACCTGAAATTAAAATATTCAGCAGTTTTGCTTCCCTAACCTACAGCTTTGTTCCCTGACCCTTAAAACAAGCTTCATTGTGAATGTTGAGACACTTACTCTGGGCATCATTGCAGATTGAGATAATTGGTTCTGTAATTACAAGGGTTCTCTTTAGAAGAGTGGAATCAAAGCAGTAATAGTGCAATTTGCACATTGATCCCTTTACATCATTCTGTCAGACTTCTGGCCCTCAAAGGTTTCCTGAGACTATTATAATACAGCACATTGCATTCATTTCGCTATCTGCCCCCTTTGTGAGAATGTTCTCATTAATTTCTTTCTGTTTCCAACATGATCCCCTAATCCAAAACCATACCCTTTTCTTCAACACTGTCACCATAATGTTTAATTTTTTTTCTCGGGGAAAAATAATAGTCCCAGATCTTTGTGAAGACATGATGAAGTATTTCCATGATGGCTCATTTACAAAAAAATAACAACGAGCTCTCACCAGAAAGAAGGAAACAATTGGTTCAGAAAAAACACTGACCTCCGCCAACCCAGACCCAAATGAACCTCTCCTTTGGTTCAGAAATTCAGCCAGCTTATGTCTGTTTGTTTTCTTTTCCATTTTCATGCTTCTATGCATCTCCAGCTGGACTGACTCTGGAAAGAGAAATACATTACAAGAAATCTAGCTCTCACATTTCCAATCTGATCTCAACCTCTATGAGAAAGGTTAAGACAATCACAAGAATGCAGGGTTTCTTATCTGAGGGCCCCATCTTTAAACCTTAAAAGGCCTACCCATCTCTAGTTCTTAATTTCCAGCTTTTCCTCCCGACTAGAAGATTTGTTATGATTAATGTATCTGTAATCTTTCCTTTTGTCCCTGTCTCGTTCTCTTTCTTCCTCTGTCTTCCACAGATAAGGATCATTTTGGATTTCCTCTCACATTGATCCACTTAGTTTCAGCCCTTTCATCTTCTGAAAGACTAACATTGGAGTCATGGCTAAGGACATAGTGAGAAATCTACTAGGAAAACATAGTATATAGAGATTGTTAATTTTCATGATTTTTCTACTTTAAAACAATATTAACCCCACATACAGTTTATTTGCATAGACTTTTACAATCAAGGTAGTACTGAACACATAATATAATTATAAACATGAATTTTATTGTAGAGTAGATATAATTAAGAAGTTCTAAACTCACTCTTATATAAATATTTTTATTTAAGATTAAATAATTGAAAACATTATTTTCAAAACAAGGTGTTTTATTGTTACAAGAAATTGAAGCTCTTGATGGCTTCAGTTCAGTTTTTCTGATCTATAACCAGTAATAAGAAAAAAGAAATTAAGGGACATGGAAATGCTGAGAATTTACTTTACCATTTTACAAGAGTCTGAAGTTTCCGGACAAAATGGGTACATGAAGATTAACTTGAGATCCAGCTGGAAGTATACTTAAGAAGTAAATACAAACGTAATAACTGAAAAAATAATGCCCACGTGCAGGTGCACCAAGTTTACAAAGAAAAGAAATAGAGATAAAGGACTGTGTAGAATTATAGGCAAAATCCATAATACTTTAAGAAAATTGCCACAAGTAGGAACCAAAAGTTTTTGCTAGTAATATTAATAGTAATGTTTTTATGTGTATAATTTCAGAAAAGTTGGCATATTTAGAATGATTAAATGTGCTTCATACAAAGAACAACAATTTTATTTGATTTTACAAAATTATAGCAAATATTTTTTTGTGTTTTCAAATTTTGGCTTATAGCAAACATGGGAAAATCAGTAAGGAGTTACATTATTTATGGCGATTTTCCATAATGATTTTTAGTCTTTGTAGCCATGTTTTCTGTCATTATTTCATGGTATTCATGGGAGCTGTGATACAGATCACTTATTATTGGAGATATTTTAGAGTACATGACAAAAATATTGTATAGGGTTTTCTTTAATCCAATCCTAATCTTGGGTTTTGGTTGTGCTACAACCACTGTTTCCATAACATGCTTGCAGTGTTCGATACAGAAAAGATAGATAGATAGATAGATAGATAGAGAGAGAGAGAGAGAGAGAGAGAGAGAGAGAGAGAGAGAGAGAGAAACCTTCAGAGAGATGCAGATTTGTGTTTCTCACTAACTTGGAACTTAACAAGGGAACTGACTCCAATTTTTCATTCTCTAAGCAGTAGACTCAGCTTTATTCTACCTCGTGTAAGTGTTGTTAAGAAGTACAAATAAACCCAATGATATTTTGTAGCCTTTTTCTCTCATAATGTTTATGGGGGCATTTTTTTTGTCTTATGATCCTTTTACTTGTGTATCATGATTTCCAGTTCTGTGCTTTTATGTGCTTTGTGTTCATTTGAATGTGTGTGTTTCTTGTATTTTTTATTTTTACTTTCCTATTCTGTTGTTTTTTTTTTCTAAAGTGAAAGAAAGAAAAGGCATGGAGTGGATAGATGTGTAGGTAAGGGGAGTCTGGAAGGAGTCAGGGGAGAGGAAAACATGATCAGAATAAATTGTATGAAAAAAAATGTTATACATATGAAATCAGCATTTCTCCATTTTATCACCAAAATCAACTTTTTGTTTAACTCTACAGCCATAAGTAAATGAGAATTTCTTCACAGACATCAGAAAATAACATGAAGTTCAAAAGAAAGCGTAGTTCTGAGCAATATTGTAATACGCTGCCTTACACACGAAAACAAAGATGTGTGCACATATGTGTGGTAGTTCATGAAGCAACTATGACAGACACTTTTGGGGACAGAAGGCTGTTGGCTGAGACAGAATGGGGAAAAAAGGACTTTCCCTTCTTTCCTCTTTCATAGTTAATTCAGTCTTAGTACACTATAGAATTCAAACACAAAACCAAACAAAGCAAAACAAACAAATACAAACAAAAAGAAAAACAAAACCCAGAAGTGCCTAAGTTCAGAGACCCTCCCCTCAAGAAGCCTATGTCCATACTAATAAGTGGGTTTTTATTCGTCTTCCAAACGCCCTTCTCAGCCTCCTTCACACTGTGCTTAAATGACTCCAGGGAAAGGAATAAAAGCTCTGGCAGAACAAACCTAATGAATTGAGTTTGAAACACATATTCCATGGTAGAAGGAGAAAGGAAAATTCCCAATTTGTCCTCTGACCTCAACAGGTGTGCTATGACCCCTGTACCCCTGAAAAAATAATGAATAAACTGAAAACCAACATTTTCTTAAACTCCAGCTTTGCTCCAGAACAACTGACAGGAGATCTGTACGTACAAAACTAATGAAGAAAACATAGTGAAGAGTTGGAAAACAACAAAGTCACTGACAATTCACTTTGGACTTAGAAGTACCTGAATTCAGATCAGAATTCTTCTGACATCTTTAGGCAAATTCCAATGTTTTGAGACTGGAGTTTTCTCCATTGTACCTCCACATATAAAGGTTTAACAACATGGTGACTTTGAGAATTAAGCAGTATGTTCCATAGCAAATCTCTCCAACTAAGCTAGGGGCCGATGAGCCTAAGGATACTAACCATACAGCCATCAGTGTTCATAACAAGGGGCTACACTAGTAGCTTTAAGTGAATAGATTAAGTCAGTAAGTGTACCACACTGATGATGAGATTAACTTTAAAAAAAAAAATCTACTGTCCAAATGTGACCTAAACAAGAAAAGCACCAATGAACGTGCCAACCTGGTTGGGGAAAACCCCATCAACTCTATACAAAGAAGTACAGGCAGCTGAGGAAAACCGGGTGTGAGAGAGGTGGTGTTCTCCAGTTAGTTGTCCAGTGACAAATGGTCAGCACTGAAAACATAATACAAGTAGCATTATATAGACTGAACATGTTATATTTATGAATATATATATATATATATATATATATATGCAATAACCACCATTATTGAAAAAGGGTGGCCATGAATTTGAAAGTTAGAGAGGGATGGATATATTGGAGGGCTTGGAGCAATGAAATAGAAGAGATAAATGCTGTAATTAAATCATATTAAAATGTAATTTATATAAAAAAGAAACTGAAGAAGCTGGAGAATAATAGGAAAGGCACAGTAATCTCATACACTTTTCTCTCACAAGCCTCCACAGGTACTACGCAGCATGCTAGAACCTAATATGCTCTCAAAATGCTACTGTATATTTATGATATTGATGAACAGATTATGATAAATAACCCTACATTTTCTTTTACCACCTAATATAATAAAATAAAGTAAGAATTTTTTTCTGTAAGAAACAAAATATAACCATTATACAGGCTATCAGATGATGTGGTGAAATTGTGTTAGCATTACATGTTTGTACGTTATAACTTCACTGCGCATGTATATAGACATTAAATGATGAGAACAAATTTCAAACATATGAGCCACTGTGGAAAGAAAGCATCTACCCCCAGAATTCACTGGGGCATTTAAAATTGCCTTAGGATTCCTGTTAGTAGGATACTGTTTATTTCCACCCCTGGAGCTGCAGTCTTTCCTTGGCCCTTTCCTGGCTGCATTTAACTAGCTTTAACTGATGTCAACCCTCCCTGACCTCTAGTGAGGCAACTGGCTGAAGTGTCTGGCAGGTTCATTTGCACAGTAATGAGTTCTGTCTCCTAGACTGCTGGGGACTGATGGCGAGAGGGAGATTACCTTCCACTGCCGCCTATTAAATGTGATTGACATGTCTGTAGGATAGCTGTCTCCATTAGCAGCCCTCACTCCTCCCCTCAAAACATTTCACGAGCACAAAGCATTGCTGGACTTAAATGAGGCCCGATGCATCGCTTTTCCACTTCCACATATTTTTCAATTGCTATGGTACAAAAGATAATTTAATAACAGGGACAAATGCTCTGATATGATACTGCCTAAAACTGGGAGGAGAAGGCATACTTCCCTTGTTAAGAAAGAAGATAAATGTCATCTCCCTTAGAAAAGAAAGGAAGTAGGAAATACTTAACTCATGCTTTAACATCTTTATGCCATATTACTTAATATTCTAAATCACTGGCTCTTCCTATAGCCTTTGCATGTACATTTCTAATATTCATGTTCTATTTTCTCGATTCTGTACTATCTTTTTTTTTTTGGTTTTTCGAGACAGGGTTTCTCTGCGTAGCTTTGCACCTTTCCTGGAACTCACTTGGTAGCCCAGGCTGGTCTCGAACTCACAGAGATCCGCCTGGCTCTGCCTCCTGAGTGCTGGGATTAAAGGCGTGCGCCACCACCGCCCAGCTTTGTACTATCTTTTATATAATTTTTCTTTATTGTACAATTCCTATAAACATTAATTTAGAAAAAAAGTTGCATTAGTTTAATAATATAAAATCATAATGACCTTAAAATTTTTTTCATCATTGCTAAGAATGTATTTAGGGTAATTATTCCAAAAAAATCAAAAATAAGAAGTGCAAATATATTATATTTATTTATTTGCATACTGTGTTTTAAGATGCTGAATTCTATTGATAAGCAGGAAATCGTGAGCAAGTTATACAGAAACTCCCTCCATACCACGTTAGTTGGTTGCCTTCGTCCCTGCTTATTTTGGGAGCTATGTGTTTTTCCCATCTTCATTATGGTTGAATGTTTAAACGTGCTTAATAATAATATCATTTAACCAAGGTCTTGTTAAATATAAATCATAGCTTCACAAGTTGCTCACCATTTTGAGCTACATGTAACAGACTCCTGCATAGACAGCTTTATGAAAGCTCTAGAGGGAATTTACATATGTCACTATGTGTGAGCTTTTGAACATACACACACACACACACACTTTGAAGTTCTGTTTGCTGACTTTGCTTTTGAGTATAATCTCAGTGGGAAGTAACTGAAGCATGAACTCCACCTTCTTCTAACCTTAAAAGTCATGTTTGTCCTGGCTCAAATTAATTGTTTGATGTGCTCATTAAAGCAACAATAGACTAGATACATGTTGACATTCACTCTGCATTTGCTTTCCTGGAATAGAGGAACTAGAGGCAATGGGGATGGGGGTTGGAGCTGTTGCAGGCAGTGAATTATGGTACTATATCATTTGTTTTTGTTACTCCAAGCTTTTGCTGTTGCGGGCATAAGTTGCAATAATGCACAAAAGAATGGCAGACATGATTAAAAAAAAAAAAACTAACAATCCAATTATCCCTATATGCTCTCTTTACCAGGACAAGCTATGTATTTTTCAATTAAGGTTGCTTTATTAACATATAAAAAGAGCTATTGGGGAGGACCTTTCTGGTATTATTAGTATCATAATTTAATTTAACTCAGCACACAGCAGGAAATTAGTTAACAGCTAAAAAATGCAGGCATGATTTAAAAGCATGAGAAGTAATTACTACATCAATTACAGAAAGAACAAAACAGCTGTGATTGACAGAATACCAGAACTTCATTAGAGTTTAAAAAATAATTTTGAAAAAAATTAGCAATACAATCTCTTGAATTATGTAAGGACACATTTCTTGATAAATAACCTACAAAGAGTGAAATAAAATTCAAAAGTATTTTAAAACTAAGTGTATGTTGAAAATTGAAATCGAATTTTCCTTGTTTTAAGATTTTATTCACTATTGAGTTTTAGATAGTCATTAAAAACATGTTTGAAATATAGAAATTGATTAGGGATATTTTGTTTTCCAGTAACAGATCACACTCAGAAATGCAGAATTTTCAACATCTATACTTAAAAAAAACTCAGAAATTTTACTCTTACTTTAAATTTATACTTAGAAAATAAAATGTAAAATAAACTTCGTATTTATCAACAGGTCTACTCACCTAGAAAAACATTATTTTACCTACTGACATCACAGATTTCTTGCACACATGTTTTATGATTACCCATTACCTCTGTTTTAGATAAATATTGTCATATTCAATATAATAAATATTTTAATGTTGTCAAACAAATATCATTTGGGTGTTTTGCATGTATTTATTCCTTTAATCTTTAGAATAACACCATGGAGGTAGTATTTATTATTTTAAGTCCATTTTAGCAGGAAGACAAGAAAGATTGTTTGCATTAGGATCTTACCACAATTCATCAGCCTAGGAAGAGGCTAGTTCAGAATTGAGCCAAAATTTGAGCTTGGAACCAGCCCTCACACTCCCTTTGAACGGCTGCTGTTGCCTCTGCCTTCCAATACTCTGCTTGTGCTCAAAAATGTCCATGCACTGTCCTACAGAATACTGATTACTAAGAGCCCCTTCAGAATCCACACAAATCATATTACCTGACCATACTTGGGGGAAAAGAAATAATTTCCATTCAGACGATGTTCTTAGAGTTTTGCCAGAAGAAACAAAAAATGTTATTCTCTATGCCACATTATGGCAAAAGCCATGGTCTATCCCAATTACTCCAACCCTCAGAGGAGCAGAGCTTTAACATAATGAACATGCCTCAGGTGCACAACTAAAGTCATTAACAAATCGAGCCACCAAAGAACATTCTAAATTTTAATCAAAGTTCCTAAAATTAAAGCCATATCTATAGGAGTTCTCCAGCCCTGAAGGAATTAGAACATATCTACAGTGTTTGAAATTCTTTTTAATTTCTGGCTCTTGAATGATTTGTCCCTATAACAATTTTGCCATACGTGTCTAAAGTAGTCGTTCAATACATTAGTGCTCAAATGGAAAGCAATCTTCATAAATAATTAAAACACACTTCATTCATTTGAAAACAGGGTGGCAATGTGGCATATAAACAATTAATCTCAAAGGTTTCTTTGTAAATAGACAGGCCCAAACTAAATGAGCCATTCTGAAAAGAGGCTTCTGTTGGTCCTATTTGTAGATTGTTTCCATTTTCTCAAAACATACACACACACAATATTTAATACGAAATTTGGCTCATTTATTTGAATGCCACTTATAACAAATGGTCTATATTTTACTCACTCTGTCTCTCTTAATAAAAAAAAATTTCTCCTTTTCTGATTCCTTGTAATCACCTGAATATTTCTAAGTTGCTTTGAACTCCTATTATTTATTCTGCTTCTGCTTCTTTTCTTGATACAAAAATGTGTACTTATGGATCACTCACCATGTCAGCCATACGTGTATTTCACAGTGCTGCAAGCGTATGTGATTCATACCCTGCTTCCTGATTTTCTGATTGACAGCTTTTGTCGAAGGGTGATTGAGCTTATTTCCTGTGGTTTACAATTCAGAGATTCACAAAACATATTTGATGATATCTAATATTGCTTCCTTGACGGCAGCTGGTATAAAAGTTACACATGAACTCTTCAAACTTCAGAAAGAGAAAAAAATGTAGCTTATTCTTGCCTCGTGTAAATAGTGACACAAATTAACATTGAGAGTATAACAGGAGGAAAGGAATTTGAGAGTCAGCCAGTCAAAATGACAGGAAATTGCAGAATCATTTCAACCACTTTTCAGTTTCTAAATGGTAAATATGAACATTATTCTTTTTTAAAAAAAAACGAAGCTATTACAATTTTTATCAATTTACATTCAGGAGGTACAGTTCAGTCATGTAATGAAATTTCAGTCAACTTATCTTGAATAAAATGCATTGTAATTCGGACTCTGAAGAAGCAAAGCAATAAGGTAATAAACATTGACAAAAAAATCAGATTCTTCACAAAGCACACATCATCTGTGAAGCCAGTGCTGTCATAGAAGTTTAAGCTGGAACAAAAAAAAAAGGAAAACAAAACATGAATTTAAATTTCTAGTCAAGCAAAATCAAGACAGCTTCAAAGTGGACAATAATGATATTTTCCCATTTTTCCCTAATCAAGTTTTCAAAATGAGAGGCTAGTTCCTGTAGCCAAACCTGTCAATTATCCCTTAAGCTAAACTCTCTCAAGAGCCCTCTGTTTTCTGAGCTGCTATAAGCAGATCCACTAGAACTTCTGACTCGTGACTCTCAGTTTTAGATATCATTTTTCCCTAGAAAGAGACCCTCTGATGTGATTAGATGGTTTCTTGAAAATTTCCACAAAATCGTCTTCTCTCCCTCTGAGATTTTTATCCTTTGCACTGGACTTGATGGTTCACTGTCTTGACTCCACATGTCATGTGAACAGTGTGGGTCAGCAACCTAATCTAGTGCTAGTGTCTGCTAAAGCAATACACAGTTATCACGTGATATACATGAAGTGGCACGTACGAGGCCAAAAAAAAAATTACACTGTGACCCTGTCTCCACTTACAATCTTCATTTCCTCATAGGAAATATGTATTTAAGATGCTATTAAGTATTATATTTTTAAGTCCTTGATATAAACAACAGTATAATACATATCAAATTACTACTTATTAAATACAGTAATATTTTAATTTTTTTCAATAGACAGAACTAAATAAAGGAGTAAATTTCCATTGTATAAACACCACAATTTGCTTGTATGCTAATTTTTTAAAAAATGAAATAATAAAATCCCCTTACCTCAGTAGTATTTCTTGATGAAAAAGAGTTGTCCCTTACTTCTCTCTGTCTCATTGACTTGACAACACACCCTGGTAGCATGGAGGAACATGAGACTGCTTTTCTGCTTCACACTCAAGAATGGCAGATGTGGTGTAAGACCTGGTGGGGGGAAAAATCCAGAAATTAAACGAAGTTTCTTAAAGCTGTCTCAACAGGATCCAAATTGCTATTTTCTCTCATGCTCTGATTTTTTGGACTATTGTGTAGTTTCAACCACGCTGTCCAAAATGCGGGAGAGTTAGTACTGATAATTGTGTTGTCCCATTAATATATGTTGCTTACTTTATTTAAAAAAAAGATAGAGAACTTGTGGTGATAATGTGTTCCCCAATATATTGTGCACCCTAATAAATTTATCTGGGGTAAGAGAACAGAACAGCCACTAGACAGACATAGAGGCCAGAAAATGGTGGCACTCACACCTTTAATCCTAGCCTTCTGGAGGCAGAGATCCATCTGGATCTCTGTGAGTTCAAAGCCACACTGGAAATAGCCAGGCATGGTGACTCACGCCTTTAATCCCAGGAAGTGATGGCAGAAAGCAGAAAGTTACATAAGGCATGAAAACCAGCAACTAGGCTGGTTAAGCTTTTGGGCTTTTGAGTAGCAGTTCAGCTGAGATCCATTTGGATGAGGACACAAAGGCTTCCAGTCTGAGGAAACAGGATCAGCTGAGGAATTGGCGAGGTGAGGAAGCTGTGGCCTGTTCTGCTTCTCTGATTTTCCAGCGTTCACCCCAATACCTGGCTTCAGGTTTGATTTTTATTAATAAGACCTTTTAAGATTTGTGCTACAAGAACTCATGTTTAAATATTCAAAATTAAATAGGGTTTGCTAAGACTGATTCAAATTCCAATCCACAGGACTGAAAAATGATCACATTTTTTTTACTCATTATGGCAGTTTTTATGATTTTCTGTTATTCATTTTTTGATATACAACAAACTCAGGTCCCTATGTTCTCTGAAGATTTAAATACCTAGAAACTCACATGAATTTCTATCTAAACAAGCCCCAACTTTACAATTACAGTCATGGGTTTTGTAGTTTTCGTTTTATTCATTAAGCTATCAATGATCCTTAATTTTAAATACAAAACTGAGTATAATGTATCTGTCTATCTCAAAGCCCACAGAAACCTCTGATCTACTTAATCCTTGTTGCAAACGAGAGATTGATACACACACTCAATAACTACCTGAAAGCGTTGTTTGCCACAAAAAAAAATTACATGAAATCCCAAACCAGGAGATATTTTTAAAAGATTTTTTTTCACTAAATGTGATGACAAACCCTTGTACCATTCTCGTCTTCCAACAGTTCTGAGTGGGATTCCTCCAAATCTAACTACTAAAGAAGCAATTCATAAACTTAACCGGTATTTTTTTTAGTTCATCACATTTTTATAACTGTCATGAGCCTAGTCATTTGATAAAATACGATGATAACATTTATGGATTTAAATAAATATGCGTTGGCAGAGAGCTTCAGCTAAACCAGTGATTGCAAGCAGAAGAGAGCTGTCACACTGAGGAAAATAAGACATCTGATGACCAAATGTCTGTTACGAAAGTATTTACACATGTACATTGCCCTTCAAATAATAAGAAACAAAAACACTTGCTTCCATATCCTAAAGTATCTAAAATGCCTAAAACTTGATATCACTATCCAAGTTTGTAGTTTATATTCAATGGATTCGTCCATTGAGAATGTTTATGCCCTTACAATCCAATAAGGTCTGAATGCTACCACCTGTTGGTGTATTAGCTGTGCACAGTCACACAGCCGGCAGATGAAGCTTAAGGGCAGATGGATGTATTTGGGCTAAGTTTAAAGGGTATGTAGTCCACCACAGTGTGTAATGTGTGTTGTCTCGGGTAGCTGGGTCAGGGTGACTTGTTCACATGCCCGGGCTTTCAGATAGATAAAGGCTGGGCTACACCCTTCAAGCCCTACCCTCTGTAGACCATTTCGGCCCACCAGGCCCATTCTCTTAAACCTTCCCACAGCTTCTCAAAACAATGCCAGCATCTGTAAACAAATTACTATGGGAGAAGTTCCAAAACAATGCCAGCATCTGGGAACCAATTGCTTAAGACGAGATCCTATGGGAAAAGTTCCAAATTAAAATCATAAGAGCCGGGGACCAGACCATCACCACAGGGGCCTTTACTGGAGAAATCTCATCCCCAAAACACAATACAGAGATAGCACAGAACCTTGCAATAAATAACCTTTCTCCCACTCTTTGATCATTGAAATCCCACTCCTGGAAGAAAAGATTTTTTTCTTTCTTATTTTTTGTAATAAGAGCAAAGGTAAAATTATTTGTTAAAGAACTGTTGCTTTTATTCAGAGGGAACTTCCCTCCAGCCCTCTTGGCAGGGCAGGTCATTTGCAATAATTCTTAACAGACAAATAACTTAAGAGTGATGTTTAGCACACCAGAGGCAATGAATGTAGAATTTAAATGTATTAACTTCAATCCATGTAAGAGACTTTAGGTTGAAGTAATATATAATGGAAATATACGAGTTAATAAAATGATCTAATATATGTCCTTATTTCAGATTCATTTTTCAGTTTAGATGCATGTATTGAAATTAAAACAACTTTATAGTAATAGCTCAATAATATGTTCCTGGAATTCTAAGTTAACAGAGAAAATAATGGGTCAAATGATTTATCTGAAATAAACTGTTTACAAACACTTAAACACTCAGCTATATTTTCCAACATTCTCTATGTTAGAAGAAATGAGGCCAGCTTTCTTTACTAAATATATTATTTAAATTCATACATACATATAATGTTTAGAACCAATCCACTCTATCCCCTCTCCAATTCCTCATTTATCCTTCCAAAATCTTTTTCAACCTAACTTAATTCTCTCTCTCTCTCTCTCTCTCTCTCTCTCTCTCTCTCTCTCTCTCTTTCTCTCTCTCTCTTTCTCTCTCTCTCTCTCTCTCATACCCAATGAGTTCATTTAGCAAATCATGGATGTGGACCCACCTACTGGAATATGGATAGTCTCCCAGAGTCACATAGTAAAAACGAAGTGACCCTCCTTGTAGCAGTAGCCAATATCTCCTCAGACAGGGATCAGAATAAACAAGTCCTTCCTTAATTAGTGCTGGAATATTGATTGTCTTGGTCTTATGCAAGTCTTGAGCATGTAGCCCTAGATGGTATGTTTTTACTTGAACAATGGCACTGTCCTGTTCAGCATGTACTGTTTCACTTCACTCCTCTTCCTCGGGCTTTTCTGTTAGGATGTCTTCTCTCCACTCGCTCTTTTGTGATGATGTCTCAGCTTTGGGGGGAAGAGGATAGAGATGGCCCATTTAGAGCTGAGTCCTCTCTAATCTCTTGTTCTCTGAACAGTGGTGAGCTGTTGGACTGTGTATGAAATTCCATCCACTGCAAAAGAAAAAGGCTCCGAGGTTGGAAGATGAGGGAATAGTGGAATGGAAGGGATTCATGGTATAGGTAATGGGAAAGCAGAGTGGAGAAGGCAGTATAGGGATAATAACACTAAAGACCATTGAAAATACCATGTGGATACTTACTACTTCAGACACTTCCTAAGACATAAATATATACATATATATATCTTATATATAATATACATATGCAAATATATATATATATATACATATACATATACATATATACATAGTATGAGGGGGAAAAAGTTGACTTATACTGGGGAGAAACACTGACACTGTTGTCTATCAAATAAAAATTCCAGCACCAGTTATGGGTTACCTCTTTTCAAGTTGTTATTTAACGAGATCCCATTGATAGTCTCGAACATTACAGGCTATTGTCCTCTGCTGACATTGATCTCAGTCAATTCCATGGCGAGACTTCATTGCTGAAGACAACACATACCTCAGTCATAGGACACAGAGAAATCGATCTCGTTCCAACCTGGAAGTTCATTTTTTTTTCTGGCTATATTTAATTGTACTGGAATAGTCTATGCACATCATATGGAGAGAAAAATAATCGTCAGTCTTATCCAGCTGTGAACACTGTGAGTTGCAAGAACAACCAGCATGGCCATGTATGCTGGCTGGTGCAGGGGTGGTAGTAACATTATGAGAGTAACTAACCACTTTCTTCTTAAGTTTAAATCCTCCTCCATAGAACCAGCCTCATGTCTGGTGCTATTAACTCATCAAAAACTCATGGCCGTCTAGGATGTAGGTCTCAGGGGGAAACCTAGTACTATCATCAAGCACCTTGGACATAGTAATAAATTGTCTCCTTCATTCTTATCCATATTGGCTCACTTCTTAATCCTCTTCCACACTCTGGGAGTATTTTTTCTTGCCTAATTTAAAAACATTTTCTTCCTCTATTACTTACTGAAAATGAAGACCCAATATTTCTCTGCATCTCGTGATAACGTGCAATCAATAATCTTTAAAAGTAGCATCGTAGATCTTACATACAAATAAAAACTCTCAAGGGTATTCAAAGCCAAATTAAATTTGACTCTGTCCATTCAGTCACACAAGCGTCTCTTACCAGGTAGTGAGTAAATATCCATTACCACATAATAAATATTATACAAATCCTATAAAAGATGTTCTCTATTATTTGCAAGTTACTAAAGAAAGTGTTAAAGGTATGTTCTATGTAAATAAATGTAGACCAGCCCATTTAGGTTGAGCATTATGTTATTTAAAGTCCATGGCCCTGGGATAGGATACATTTTCAGTGCTTATATGTATTGGTGGCCTTTGTGATAATCTGGAGCCCATTTTATTCAATATCTGTTCTCCTAGGCACCACACTATATGTGTCTGTTCCTTTAAGGTTTCATTATCATTGCACTGCTCTACTGGGCTCAACTCCTGTGTTAAGGGGATAAGCAATAAACATTCTCCCAGGTTCCTTTCTGTTTTCTGCAAAATTCTTTCTCTGAGCTTTCCATCTTTTTTTTTTTTGAAGATCTGAAATTCAGAGACATGTCCTTTTAAGAAACATTTAGAAATTCTACAGTTTTATGTAACAGGTTAAAATGCTGCAGCGTAGACTTCTGTATCTCTTTGTTATGTTAACTAAGGTTAGACAATTAAACTGTAGTGAGAACTTGCTTTTTGTGTGCTTGATTTCATTTGTAAATATCTCAGCTAACAGAAATGTAAATGGGGAAATGGTTATCAAGAAAATGAAATTTTAAGATGAGAATAAACTAGTCCTGTTAACCTGAGACTTGGATCCTCCTGCTTACAACAGATAGTATGAACGGGATGCATTGCATGTTTTTGGACATGAACAAAGATCCAAAAGAATCTAATAAATTATCTTACTTCCCTTCTTGTTAAATTCCAAATTGGCCAATTTCCATCTGAATAACGTTTGCTCCAGATGAAAGGAAGTACTGTTCATTATTTATAATAAATGTCTGACATCATGGATCAAATAATTAAATCATAATGTTGGCAAGGCTGACCTGACATTCAAGAATAATACTGAACATAGAAAAGTGATATTTAGAAATAACAGCCCTTTCCTGGAGTATTTATGTGGAAAATTCTGACTAAAATGAATTGTGAGTAAGAACTGAGTTATTGTTAGAGATTAGAAATGTGTGTTGGAATGAGAGAAATCCCTTTATACTCTCACCCAGAAGCATGAATAAGACAGGAAAATATTAACAAAAAATTTCAAGTTAGGTTTTCTTCCAATACTAATAAACTGAAGATACTATCATTTAACGATATCATATGAAGAAAGTTAAAATATTTCAAGGTTTACAACTTATAAAATAGTCTTTGGTGAGTGAGGAAGAGAAAGACAGAGACAGAGACAGAGATTGAAGGAAGGAAGGCAGGGAGGGAGGAAGAGAGAGAGAGAGAGAGAGAAGGAGGGAGGGAGGGAGGAAGGAAAGAAGGAAGGAAGGAAGGAAGGAAGGAAGGAAGGAAGGAAGGAAGGGAAAAGTCCATTCCTATACATTTGTTGCTATTACCACAGATAAATTTGTTCATTTCATTTTAAGTCCTTTAAAATAGGTAAACCAAATGTTACATTTTATGCTTTAGAATTTAGAGAATTTGCTGAATGTGATTGAAGTCTGTCAATGTCAATTCTAAACAGTATTCAAAAAGATGTTATGCTGAGAGTCTCAATTTTGTTATTCAAAATCAGATGTTTCTTTAAAAATATTACTCTGAACACATATGCATTTATGAACATTAAATCAGCTGTGTTTACTTTTCTAATTCCTAATAGCTATCAAGGGGTGCCCCTCCCCATAGCCACATTCCACACTGTAGATGCCTATATAGTCAAGGAAATATTTCAGCAACCCATCCTTTCTATTCAACTGGCATGATCTGCCTAACACGTATTTTCTTGTTCATGATAAATATTGGCTTCCAAAAATCTGTGTAAATTTATTCACAAGAACTATTCATCCTATCAAAAACATTTATTTTACTATCCTAATACTTCTAAACACAATACATTCTTAATATGTTTATATTATCACTAACTACATGTTTATATGTGTAGGACATGGTAAACGTGTAGTGTGGGTAAGATGTGGTAGTATGTGTAGGATGTGATAGACCGTCTTTAAATTTCCCAGGTTTTAGGTACCTCAGTTCCCCTTCTCTTTCTTCCCTGAAACCCTCCCATATACCCTTCCTCTCTTGCTTTTAATTTATGGACTTTTCTTCAATAGGTGCTGTTATACATGCACACACACACACACATATGAGTACAAAATGTTCAATCTGTCTAATGTTTTTTAAAAGTATGTATGTTTTCAGAGTTGACCATTTGATATTGCATAACCAATTGATGTACACTTCTCCAGGGAAGACTATTTCTTCTGCTTTCCACATGCCTTAGTAGCCTGAAAATCTTGGCAACTGTGACCTTAGGTGATATCCTTCCAGTGTGACTTGTTGTCACCAAGAGAAAGATGCAAAGAAGAGAAAGTCACTTCCATGATTAGGGAATAAGTATCTGTATTTTCTAACCCAGTAGCAGTTTGGAACTTTTTTGATGAAGCTAGATACCACATAGAAAGGCTTTTGAGACAAGAAACTGAGGCAATTCTTCAGTAGAAAGGGCAGCAAAGAACTGAGAGCCTTGGCTCAATAGGCCATGAGAAAATGAATCTTGCCAACTATAACCAGTGCATTTGAAAGTAGGTGTTTTTGAATTAGAAGCTTCTAAAATAAAAAATCCTGCCCTGGATAAATTCCTGGTGTCAGCCTTATCACTGGTCCTAAAATTTCTTAGGACACAGCAAGCTTTTAACCAATGGTGAATATATTTGTGTGTGTGTGTGTGTGTGTGTGTGTATCATATATCATATATACATATATATGATATATATAATATATATATACAAATTCCTGAATATATGATACTCTGTTAAAGTGTAATAAAGAATACATCCAATAATGAATGAATTAAAAGATTAAAGTTTAAAATGTTATAAATTGTAAACGTTATGAACTCTTCTGTCTTAGAAGTATATTTATATCCTGTAAGACACACTAGAGTGAGTGGTAAAGCTAGCACTAGAAACAAAATACCACCATCTGCTCTGTTGCTTACATCATGGTTCTTTCATCCTGAGCCCCAACACCTATTTAATCACCAAGCCCAGCTGATTCACCCCCATAAAACTTTCTCACATCCACCCACTGCCTTCCTTCCTCGCTAGTTCACCCTTGCCTGGCATCTAAAACACTACAATGGGACTTCTCGGTTCACTTTACAAGACCATAAGATCACTTTTATGAAGATATTCAAGTAAGTTTTCAGAAGTTATGTCTTTCCCCCATACACCATTTTATGGCAAATAATGTTCTAAATCTTAAATGGAGTACTCCTGGGTAAACACTGTTCCCAGTTTCCTGTGGTACTGTCCACAATGCCTTGGCTACACTGGCATTTTGTTGGCAGTTCTACAAATGATCCATACTTTATTTCTAGAAGTAGTTCTTGTCTGGAGTATCCTTCTTTCCATGTCTTTTCCACATTCTCTATTTTTTTGAGTAACCATTCATCATCTGGCCCTTTCTAATTCATAGATTGTTCCCTTTCTAATTCATGGTTTCTTTTTTCTTTAATTATTATTCTTGCACAAATGTATTTTAATAATAAATTAAAAGATTGGTTTTTCTGCCTTCCCTTCATTTAATGTCTCCTTCCTATCAATTGCTCTCAAATGCTTAGACCTCATATAAGCATGTAATCACTCAAGGGGTATCTTTTTAACCTCTTATTTCCCTTCAAAGCTGAAGGCATTGGATAAAGTCATTGGGTTAAATACAAATTTGTTTTGAATGCCAAGGAAGGAAAAATCTACAGAATCTAGTGATAAAGTTACATCTTCTACTGGAAGTTATTATCTTACAGTAACTATATTGAATTTCTCAAGAGATGCTAGAAATAGTTCTTATTTGGAGGGCCTTGTTTTGTTGATGTTCTCCATCTTCTCTGGCTCTTAAAATCTTTTTATCTCCTCTTCCTCAGGAATCCTTGAGCCCTGAGGGGAGGGATTTGATGGAGACATCCAGTTTAAAGGTGAGTTTTCCAAACTCTGTAATTCTCTACATAATATTTGGCTGTGGGTTTCTGTATTTGCTTCCATCTATTGCAGGAGAAAGTTCCTCTTATGGTGGCCTAGTGAGACACTGGTCTATGAGTATAGCAGAATGTCATTAGGTGCCATTTTATTGCTGCTTTTGTTTGTTTTGCTTATTTTTTTGTTTAGTTCTGTATTTTAAAGAATAGTAGTATTGACTTTACCCTAGGTCCCTGGGCTCTCTGGTCTCAGGCTCTTGGTCACCTAAGTAGAGTTAGGTTATGTGTTCCATCTTACAGAGTGGACCTTAAGTCAAGTCAAATACTGGTTGCTTACTCGTACAAGTTTTGTGGAGTATTGCCCTAGTATATTGTGCAGGCAGTATGTATGCCCTTGTATATTTTTTTTCATTTCATTTCATTTTCATTTCATTTTTTTTCATTTCATTTCATTCAGAGTGTCTTCCTGTACCAAAGACACTAGAAAGTGGGGTTGAAGGCTTTCTGTAGGCACCAGCTCAACTTCCCCATGTTCAATGGGTTGTGTAGGTATTGTCTTCAGTAGTGGGGCCTTTGACAGTCAATTCGTGGAGACCAACTATAGTCTTCTCTATAGCCTGTGTTGTTTAGGAATTCACATGGTACCCCTTTGGCCAATGACTCAAGTAGACGTAGCCCAATTGTGGCATTGGAAACGTCATGGGGATCTGTCTTCCCCATTATTTAGCAATTTCATTTAGATTGCATTCCTATAAGTTCATATTTTTGGAAGCGTCTACTGTATTCCATACCACCGTTCAAATGGCTGTTAAGTTTAGCTGTCTCTCTAGTATTCCATCCCTTGCCCCTCTACTTCTCCCCTCTCCACTTGATCCTTCCATTCCAGCCACACCCCTCCCTTCAATAACTGTAGATTTTGTTTCCTTTTCCTAATGAGATCTTCTCTCCCCTGATACATACAGGGTATTTTCTGTGGTTCTACAGATTGTAGCTTACTTGGTTGTCATTGACTTAACAGTTAACATCCACATATTACTAAATACATGCCATACTTGTCTTTCTGGATCTGACTTACCTCACTCAGGATGACTGTTTCTAACTCTATCCATTTAACTGTGAATTTCATGATGTCAATTTTTAATTTCTGAGTAATAATTTATTGTGTAAATGTACCACATTTTCTGTATTTGTTCTTCTATTGAGAGAAATCTAGGTTGCTTCCAGTTTCTTGTTGTTGTGAATAGAGCAGCAATGAACATGATTACTTAAGTGTCTTTATGGTGTGTGTGTATATATGTTTCGCGTATTTTGATTGGCTGGTCTGGGATTATTTTTTCCAGTGTGTGTGTGTGTGTGTGTGTGTGTGTGTGTGTGTGTGTGTGTGTGTGTGTGTGTGTATGTATTATAAGGGGACTTTCTTTTCTGATCCAGCCTATTTGGTGCTCTGTTTGCTTCTTTTACTTTGATAGACATTTCTTCCTTTTTAAGTTAGGACAATTTTCTCTTTTTTTTTCATTTTTCTTTATTAAGAAAATTTCTACTCACTCTACATACCACCCACAGATCCCACCTCCTCCCTCCTCCCACCGTCTAGCCCTCCCTCCCAAATCACCCCACATCCCCACATCCCCCAAATCAAGGTCTCCCATGGGGAGTCAGCAGAACCAGGCACACTGAACCTAGGCAGGTCCAAGCCCCTCCCCACTGCACCAAGGCTGTGCAAGGTGTCACACCACAGGCACCGGGCTCCCAAAAGCCTGCCCATGGACCAGGGATGGATCCCGATCCCCCTGCTTGGCTATCCCCCAAACAGTTCGAGCCAAACAATCTTCTTCCATATCCAGATGGCCTAGTCCAGTCCCATGGGGGCTCCACAGCTACTAGTCCACAGTTCATGGGCTTCCACTAGTGTAGCCGGTCATTTCCCATGATGATCTCAACGTCCCCTACATGCAGAATCCCCTCTTTCTCTCATCGATTGGAATCTCGGAGCTCAGCCTTGCACCTGGATATGGATCTCTGCATCTGCCTCCATCAGTCACTGGACAAAGGCTCTATGACAACGTTTAGGGTATTCACTAAACTGATCATCAGAGTAGACCAGAAGTTAGGACAATTTTCTAATATAATTTTCTGAAAATATTTTCTATTCCTTTGATCTAGGTTTCTTCTTCCTCTGTCTCTATTACTATTTGATTTGATCTTTTTATACTGTGTCAGATTTCCTGGATTTTTGTACTAGGATTTTTTAATATATTTTAAAAATAGAAATAGAAAAATAGAGTATGTCCAAATTTCTTCTATGACACCATTCCAATACCAACCCCAGGTAAAGACACACACACACACACACAAAATAAATAAATAAATAAATAAATAAATAAATAAATAAATAAATAAATAAATAAATAAATAAAATTTAAAAAAACACTGTAGGCTGATATCCTTGATGAACAGATTCAAAATCCTCAATAAGATACTTGCAAAACAAATACATACCTACGACAAAATATTGTCCTTCATAACCAAGTTTGATTTACCTCTGTACTGCAGGGATGTTCAACATGTGCCTGTCAACAAATTTAATAAGCCACATTAATGGGCTTATAGAAAAAAACTGCATGATCATTGCAATAGATGAAGAAAAACTTTTGACAAAAATCCAACATATCTTCATAATTAACATCCTGGAGAATATAAGACTAGAGGGAACATATCTCAGCATATATAAAACCTATATATGAGAAACCCACAGCTGACATCATTCTAAATGGAGAAAACATTGAAGCCATCCCTCTGAATTCAGAAATGAGACAGGGATGTTCCCTACCTCCTTCATTTTCAATATTGTTCCCAAAGCCTAGTTGCAGCAATAAGACAAGAGAAATAAATTAAGGGAATACAAATATAAAAAGAAGTCAAACTATATTTGCAGATAGCATGATATGAGATCCCCAAATTCCTACCTTAAATCTTCTGGAAATTATAAGCAATTTCAGCAACATGGCAAGATACAGAATCGACTTGCACAAATCAATAGTTTTTCTATACGCCAGAACCAAACACGTAGAGAAGATGATCATGGACATTACTCACATTCACAATAACCTCAAAGAAAATATCTAGGAATAAAACTAATCAAGGAGATTAAAGACCTTACAATGAAATATTTAAATCTCTGAAGAAAGAAACAAAGACAGTAGAAAATGGAAAGGCATGCCATGCTCATGATTAGTAGAATTAACACTGTAAAAATAACCATTTTGCCGGGCATTGGTGGCGCACGCCTTTAATCCCAGCACTCGGAAGGCAGATCTCTGTGAGTTCGAGGCCAGCCTGGGCTACCAAGTGAGCTCCAGGAAAGGCACAAAGCTACACAGAGAAACCCTGTCTCAAAAAACCAAATAAATAAATAAATAAATAAATAAATAAATAAATAAAATAACCATTTTACTAAAAGGCCTTTGTAGATTCATTGTGATCCCAATCAAAATCCCCATCTCATTCTTCATAGAACTAGATTTCAAAAAATTATCCTCAAATTCACATGGAATCATGAAAGGTTTCAAGTAGTCAAAACAATCTTAAGGAAAAAAAGAACAATGCTGGAAAGATTACTATTCCAGACCTCAAGATATATAGATCTGATTAGGTTGTTGAAAAGGAGCTTCAAAATAAAGAGTAGCCTTGTGGATTCTCTGAGTACATGATATACACCAAAAATATACCATAATTGTGAAGCATTGAGTATTCAGTTTGAATAATCAAAGCAATTTAATTAAAGTGATGAGTTCAACCCAGGTATGTAACTTTTCATCAGTTCTCAGTTGTTTGACAAGAAATCCAAATGAGGTGAATATATAATTGAAATGAATAGAGAATGTTATACGGATAAACAGGAAGAGCATGTCTCAAGATGAATGTATTCACGACTTGCAGTTATGTGGCCTTTGTTCTATGGTAACTGTGGGCTGCTAATAAGCATTTATTTTCAAGTAGCAACTGAAAATTCAATAGCCAAATATTTTCAATTGTATGATGTAGTGGAGAAAGACTGGACACTATTCTATGACATAATTACATATGAAAATTAAAATTAGCATGAAAATATAACCTTTTGTCTATAGTTTAAATAAGGGTTGACTAACAACTTGGATTACTTTCTACTCTGTGATTCAGTATGTTTCTACTTTTAGCATATCCAAGTATGTTTAGTTTATATATACATATAAACATATATCTGCATATGTATTTTTGCATTCAGAAAAATATATATAATTAAATGTAATAGCAGATACGTATACAAACCATATACAATCTATGGAATGTATTATTTGGGGTGCAAACCATATATAATCTATGAAAGTAATACATGGAATGCAATTATGGGATAACCAAAGGAGATATTTTGAAACTGAGTAAATAAGAAAATGAGGTTTGTATTTAAAAGAATAATGATACGAATTTTTGTCTCCGTATCACAGTTACATGAATATTCTTCATTCTCATGCTGACAGTTTGGTAAAACTCTACATCATATGTCAATCTGTTTCGTGTTGCTAGTGTAGGCATACACACCCACCCACACATCCTTGAGCAAAAGTTAGCTTTTAAAAGTACATCATATTAGATTAGTGTAGTTTGGATTTGGTTCCAAATAAATCCTCCATAACATCTTCTAAGGGCAAAATAAAGATAAACAGCTTTTGTTCCTGTCACTTCATCTACCACTAAAGAAATATTGAATGTTGAAGGGACTCTCAAAGTAGTTGATAGATGAGGCAAATACTGAGTGTTCAAATTCTAAAGTCAATATTTACCTTGAGCAACAATATATCTTAATACTCCTTCAAGCAAAGAAACAATATAACCCGCATCTATGACCTCATTTATCAGTACGTATGTGTCAAAAGCTTGCTAGCCATTGAAGCATGTTGGAAATTCTCCTGGAATTTTCCATCTGGAAATCTTCTATTAGGGTCATACTACAGAATATTGCTCTATTTTTTTTCATAACCTTAATCAGTCCATTTATTTGAAATACATAAGGAGAAGTTAAAGTAGAACACGTTACTAAGTTCTTTTTTATTTTATTTTATAATTTAATTTAATTTTACATATCAGCCACGGATTCCTTCTCCTGAGGTCCCCCTCACCTTCCCCCCTGCCCACCCCCCATTTCCGTCTCTCCTCCATGGCAAAGATTCCCCTGAGGATTGAGTTCAACTTGGTAGATTGTTCTATTTTTTAACAAAGGTTATCATAAGGGTTTTGATACTTAGCTGCTTTAACATCTGTTTCTGTAATCAACTAGTGATTAATGTATAAGTGGTTTTACTCTCTTTAAACATATGTAATAAAACCTCTATAGATGTGCTACTCTATTAAACCTGAAAATTAAAATTCTTCCTGAATGTAGTATTGACCATATACATATTTCTGGAGGAGTTACCATTGTATGTAAATGCTCACATGAAAAGGTTTCTTAATGCATTAGGGTATGTACAAAGATCCCAAGATAATTATGTATTAGATTATAAGATTACAAATTATAAGAAATTTATTTGACTGAAAACATTCTAGTTTTCTCTCATGGTTAGAAATTAAAAACCTGAGGTTAATGACAGGGCCTCATGGGGGTTCTAAGAGAAAAAATATTCCATACCTTATTGCTAGTTTCTGTTGTTCAGAAAAATCTTCAGGTATTCTTAATAAATAATAATAAATATTTATTTAATAAAAAATTATATATATTATTATTTTTAAAGATAATAAAATGTGTCTTTATTATCATATGGCATGCTTGTTGTGTGCATCTGACTATATGTCTTCTCCTTTGATAAGATGCTAGCACCATTGAATTTATATTCAATCCTTAGTCTATGTGATCTCATTATTTTAATCACATATTTTGTTCCAAATACAGTTCCATTCACAATTCCTGGCCAAAAAAAAAAAAATTGAAGGGAAAAATAATCCAACCCAAGCAATGTAACATTAGAAGTTTCTGATATTGTCAGACCATATATACACACTGTGGAATAGTTCCATTTATCTATTCAGACTAAATGTACTGTAATATTGATATTTATATTACTAAAATATATTAAGAAGGATAATGGAAAATTTCTCAAGTTGAAAATTTTTAGATTCTAAAAACAGGACTATAGAGATGGCTCAGAGTTTAAGAGCACCAACTGCTCTTTTGGAGGACTCAAGTTTGATTCTCAGCACATGCAAAATGACTCACAGTTGTCTATAACTCCAGTTCCAGGGCATTGGATGCGATGCCCACTTCTCGCCTCTATAGGCACAGGTCATTTACAGTGGTAAGATACCCATACATATAAAATAAAAATAAAAGTGTTGACTTCATTTAAAAATTAATTCTCCTTAAATCTATAGGCATATTAGAAGGAGAAATAGGAAAATCAATAGGTAATAAATCTACAATAAAACTTCATTTGAAGAGGCTCTCAGATATTAAAAGCCAATGGCTGTCTGAAGAAATCTGCCAATTCTTGCTAGAGATTTCCATTTCAAAGTTTCCCTGAGTATGGAATGAGAAGCACAGCCTAGAATATGTGCAAGGAAGGGAGTTCATGATGGGAATGTCTTTCTATATGCTGTGAAAATATGTTGTTCTGATTGGTTGATAAATAAAGCTGTTTGGCCAGTGGTGAGGCAGAATAAGGTGAGGGGGACATTCTAACTGGAGAGATAGGGGAGAAGAAAGGAGAGAGAAGAGATGCTGTTAGCTGCTGCCATGAGAAGCAAGATGTAAAGATATCGGTAAGCCACAAGCCATGTGGCAAAGTATAGATTTGTAGAAATGGGTTAATTTAAGATGTAAGAACTAGATACAAAGAAGCCTGCCATGGCCATAGTTTAAAAATAATATTAGCTTGTGTGTGTTTATTTGGATCCAATCAGCTGTGGGGCCACAGGAGCCAGGCAGGACCAGAAAAACTTCAGCTACAAGTCCATATCAAACAATGACCTTAAAATTACCTGAAACTATTACTAAATACTAATAACATATTGTAGCAGGAAGTTTCTCACCCTGCCTGGCCCTGCAGTCCTATAGCCACTTATAAAATAATAGGTCTGAGGCTTATATTAATTATAAACTGTATTACATATGACTTCAGTTTTTTTGCTAGCTAGCTCTTTCACTTTAAATTAACCCATTCCTAATAATCTATATGTTGTCACATGGTTGTGGTGTTACTGCTCTGCTGGCATCTTGTTGCTCCTTTGGCAGTAGGCTTCCATCTCTCTCAACTCCGCCCTTCTCCTCTCTGTATCTCTGCTTGGATTTCTCGCCTAGCTGTAAGCTTTATTGCCATAGTCCGAAACAGCTTTATTTATTATACAATGGGAGCTACACATATTCACAGTATAAGGAAAAACATCCCACAACAACATATTTTTTAATTAGCTTAGGACAAATTAGGAATGCATGAATAGTAGAACCTTGTCAAAAGTAGTTTTCAAATTAATCAATGGACACTAGTGAAGAGAACATGAAAGTCTTCATGAAAAGCAAAAAGAAAAATGGTCAATAAGGAAAACTCAATATGTAGATGAATCCAAACATTCTTAAACAATCCAAAATAATATTAATTACACTGACATTGGAGATGATTAACCAAGATATAGTTAGGTAGAAGCAACTCCACTTCCTTTGAGTTCATGACTCTGTCAGCCATGTCAGGTATAGGCGACAGAATTTTGTTGGTCCCTTAGTTGTCCTTTGCCTCTTGCATTCCCCTCTTCGGTGAAATTCCCTGGGTCTGGTGGGTAGTTGGGGGTAGACCGATACAGATGTTGTGTTTGGGGCTGAGCATTTAGTCTCCAGATATTGATCTCTTCATTGACTGAGGCCCACTATACAAAGAAGTTTTTCTGACAAGGATGTGAGAACCCAGAGGCTATAAACACAATCACAGGTGTTTGGACAGCAATTTGGCCATTTGAATATCCAGTAAAACAATCTCATAGAAGGTTCTACCCTCAGGCTTGTGACTCCGCATGTATCTTAGTTTGGTGAATATTGCATTGATAAAGCACAAGCAAAAGCAAGTTGAGTTATAAAAGGTTTGTTTGTCTTATACATCCCAATCTCAGACCATCCTGAAGGGAAACCAAAATAACTCAGCAGAGCAGGAACCTGGAGAAAGGAAGTGGAGCAGAGATCACGGAGATATTCTACTCACTGACATGCTGTCGTGGTTTCTTTTGCTTGCTACTTTTTTTTGTTAAACACAAACCTGGACCACCTGCCCAGGAGTAGCACGCTCCAGTGAGCTGGGTTCTTCTACATCAATCATTCATCCTTAAAATACCCCACAGACTTACCTAAACGTCAATCTGATGAAGGTATTTTTCACAGTTGTTATTTCTCTTCCCAGGTAACTCTAGCTTGTGTCAAAGGTAACAAAGCCGAACAAAAAATAAAAACAACACCAACAAACTAATCAGAATACAGGGGGAGGGGTGGCTGTTAATCAGAGTTACAGTGAAAGAAAAGAGATTCCCTTGTGTGGAGGATGCCTCAAGTCCAAGAAAAGCTGTTAATTAGCCCGTAACAGTCACATACATGTGCCGCTTCCCTAAATGGACAGTATTGTAGGATGCAGGATCTTTTACTTACTGAAACTACAGAAGTCTTTTCTCCCAGATAGCCTGCACATCTCCTTCTAGAACTATGAAAGTGAGCCAGCCATTTGGAAGCTTCATGGTTAGATTGAGATTGAGTTCTCTGTGTCCTTCAGACAAAGTGAGTGTATGTTTTCATCAATGAGGTTGTACTAGGTAGTTATTGTGGATAATTAGATACAATGGCGATAGCTTATGGCTTTTCTTGAGACTTTGGGGGCCCCTACTACCAATAACTAGTAGCAAAATTGAGGTAGATCATAAAAGATGGAAAGGTATCCCATACTCATAGATTAGAAGAATTAATATTGTCAAAATGACCATCCTACCAAAAGCAATCTACAGATGCAATACAATTCCAGTCAAAGTTCCAAGTATTCAAAGACACAGAGAAAACTTATAAATATTTATATGGAGGCAAAAAGGTCCAGGAGAGCCACAGCAATCTTGGACAAAATGAATACTGAGGGAAACAACATGATACCTGATTTCAAGTTATACTACAAAGCCATAGAAATAAAATACAGCATAGTATTAGTATAAAAACAGTCACATAGACTGATGAGATATAATTGTGGACCTAGACATACATTCACAGAACTCTAGTTATCTATTGTTTGATAGAGAAGCCAAAATTAAATGTATTCAACAAACTGTGAAGGAAAAACTGAATTTCAACAAGCAGAAACATGAGACCAGATCCTTATCTCTCAATGCACACAAAACCCAACTTCAAATGGGTCAAAGTCCTCAACACAGACCTGATACTCTGAAACTGCTAGAAGACAAAGTAGAGTGTACTCATCAACTTATCACACAGGTAAGGACTCTTTGAGTAAAGACCACAATTGCTTAGTGGCATGATGAGCAATCAGCAAATGGAATCACGTGAAGCTAAATGCTCCTGTTAAGTGAAATTACCTAAAGAGAATCAAAAGCCAGCCCTCAGAAGGGGTAAACGCATTTACCATCTATTTATATATTTTCAAAAAGTTATCGTCTAGAATATATCAAGAACTCAAGAAACTAAACAAATAAACAAAAGAAAACACACACACACACAATAAAAATGAGCTATGGGAATGAACACAAATTATCAAAAGAAGAAATAAAAATGGTTAGAAAACACTTTAAAAAGTGCTAAGTGCTAAGCATCCTTATCAATCAGGAAAATACAATTTGAAGGTTTCACCCCTTCACAGTCACAATGATCGTCAACAGGGATACAAATAACAAATGCTGCTGTGGATATGGTGAAATTGGCAGTCAAACATCGTTAGTGGGTGTGTACACTGGTATAGCAACTTTGGAAATTAATGTGGAGGTTTTGAAAACTATTAGGAATTGATCTTCCATATTACCTAGCTATATCACTCCTGGGCATATATACCCAAAGGACTTTATATCTATTGTACTAAATAGAAAGGTTCATATTCATGTCTGTTTCTGTTTCCACAAAACCTAGGAAAGTCACTCAGCTGAAATGCCCATCAACAGATGAGTGGATAAGAAAATGGGGTACATATAGGCAATGAAAATTTGTGAGGCGCTACAGAAAAATGACATCATGGAACTTGAAGGTGAATGGGTGGAAGTGGAAAATGTTAAACAGAGTAAGGTAGCTTAGGCAAAGAAGGCAAATGCTTTGTGTACTCTCTCACATCAGGATGCTAGTTCCAAATCTGGGTGTTTAACTTGGAGCTTTGTGTGTTTAACTTGTGTGGAAGTCAGAAAACCAGAAATTCGTCTTTCCAGCAATAGGGTGACAGGTTAAGTTAGAGGGACTAGAAGATTATGTGTAAAACAAAAGTAGAGATGTGGAATATTGGGGACAAAAAGGCTTAAAATGGGGAAAGGCAGGAGGATGAGGGGAGCCAAGGCTTAGAGGTGAGGGCTAAGGCTATGGAAGAATATAGGAAAAGTCAAATGGAAACCTACTGCTTCATAACACCGTTAAAAATAGTAATTGAAGAGATGGTAGAATAGTGGGAAAAGAATGAAGATAGGATAATGCTGGGGATTAAAGGGTTAGGCAGGGGTAGGAGATGCGGGAGAGGGCAGATACAAGCTGGGTTTACCATCTAATGATGTGCTCAAAGCCTTGAGGAAATTCACTAGGGAGTAAGCTAACCCCAAAGTTCAACTTTGACTTTCTCTCTTTTGTAATGTACTACGTATTTGTCATGTAAAATAATACTGGCAATGTTAAAAACAATACACTCATGAATCAAAACTGCATGGAAAGAAAAAATGTAGGCTTTTCATTGGTTGGTAATCATATAAATGTAATTAAAACCTTGGAGTGATTTCCTGGTTTGTTTCTGATGCTACTACTAATTTGCATTATATTTTTTAACATGATGGGCACTTTTCTGCACACAGGGAGTCTGTGCAGAAAGGTTTGTATAGTAAAGTGTTATAGAAAGTTTTAAGACTTTATTTAGCAACTTTCATTAAATTGACTTAATTAGGATATCTATGTAAAGGATAAAATATGTAGAGTAACCTTGGGAAGTATCTTGGAATTTCTGCTACATGTTTTTGTCTATGGATTCTTCCATTGGTTTCATCTTGGAACACACATCTGTTAAGCCCTCATGTATCTGGAGTACACTTCTCTTTGTTAAATTAAATGCATGTGTATTCTTGTCTATGTATACTCAGCCTTACAGGTATAAATCAAAGGAAGTGCTTCGGAAAATCATCTGATCCCCCCCCTCTCAGATTCCAGATATAATTGTCCTGGAAGGAGCCCAACTAGAGGAGTGGTTTGACTTTTCACTCATAATGTCATAGAAAATGATCCCACACATAGGCAGAGTTGTCCTCTCTAGCACTCCAGACACTTACAAAAAGGCATTCCTGTCCATTTTAACATACATTCTTTTTTCTGGGTTAGAAACACTTATGTGAGGAGTCTTGAGCCTACAAATAATCTTTTTGACTCATGAGACGTACTAAATGAATTTTCTTCCCCACTTTTCTGAAAAAAAAATTCTTCTGCCTCTTATACAGGTTATGGTAGGCATTTAGGCACATTTACTAGTGTGTTTAAAACACGGATGGAAAAAAAGACAAGGTCTGAGTTTATCTGAGGCCTGGGTTGCAGAATTTTTAAAAGTCAGGAAGCAAGTATGGGAGGAAGGGAATGTCCTGGCAGTTTTCTTCCAATTTCTTACTCTATACTGACAGAATATCTTTCATTGTTATGGCATTTTTAGAATTCAGTGGGGTATGTGTACTTGTACTGTTTTAGTTAGCATTACTATCACTGTAATAAAACCCCAGGACCAAAAGGAATTTAGGGAGGAAAGGGTTTTCTCACACTTCCATTTAGCAGTTCATCATCAAAAGCAGGTGAGGGCAGGAACTTGTGGGATGATGCATCCCTGAAGGCTTGAGGGCCAGCTGGCCCAAACCAGTAAAAAGATACTTTCTGAGAGCCAACCTGGGTCTGCCTAAGGGCCTTAGCAACAGCAGCTGAGACATGATCTGGAGATGACCTGGACCAATGAGAGGCAGCCATGTCACACCAGCAGATGCATATTCATCAGATCTTCCCCAGGGTGGGATGGAGGGTATATAAGGCTTGCCTTTTCCTGAATAAACTGAGCTTATTGTTTCAATGTTCTCCCTGAGTCTGTGTCGTTGACTCTGTGCCTACTTGGCCCCCTCCGCCAAAGGGAACAACAGCACAGGACCCTGCCACAGGAACTCACAAGGGGTAGGAACTGATATAGAAGCCCTGGAGGAATTCTGCTTACTGGCTTTCTCCACATGACATGTTCAGCTTTCTTATAGAACCTTGAACCACCAGCCCAAGGACGGCACTGAGCACAATGCACTGGGCCCTCCCCATCAATGTGTCATTTTATGTTTTATTGACACAAAACTATCCAGCACTATTATGCAAATAATTTAACTTCTTATTAACTGAGATTGAGGTAGACCAATAGACATGTGTGTGTAGATGAAGCTAATAATGCAGATCTATCAGAAGTCTTAGGTCTTGCTCACAGTTCACAGTCATACAAATAAAGAGTAATAAATAAAGTAATAGAATAAACAATGAACAATTGATTTATAAATTCAAACAGAAGTGCTTTTTTATGTATTTAATTTCTTAAAACAATACTTCTGGTGTCTTATCTTAGACAGTAACCAGATAGCCAACATATATATTCTTTCTATATGTCTTATATCCCCTCAGTTTTTTCTACATTCATGCTCACTTACTAATCCACTAATATGTGGCCAGATGCAGCCACATATCTGTCTATAATCAGAGCACTCTAGTGGGAAGATGGGATTCAGAAACAGGAATTTCCCCAGAAGCTTGTGGGTAAACCAGCCTGGCACACACAGTGAAAAAACAAAATGACACTGCTAAGACAAGATGGAAGACAGGAAATGTACCATAGATTGTCCTCTGACCTCTAAATGAGAAAAGGCACACACACAAATACATATGCCCACATGTATTCACACACGTGAATATGCACACAAGTGAGAATGTGCATGTGTGTGTGTGTGTGTGCAAATGTGCACAAAGATTAAAAAATAAATAATTATTAAATAAATGATCAACTGATCCATTAAGTAATTTGATGTTTGGTTGAAAAAAAGTTTTTAGGTGTACATATAAGTGACCTTAACTTCTTTGTTTGCAAGTGACAATTTCAGGAACTCCATAAAATTATATTACTTGAAAAATGGAAGTCTATAGATTTCATGTATAAAGCACTAGGCTGTCATATCACAGAATTCCAGAACCTTGTTGATGCAGAGCACAAAGGAATACCATGTCCTGGGGAGTCTCAGCAGCTCTAAATTCAATATACTAAAATTGATTAGAATTGGACATTTTTTTGTGTCTCTTCTCTCCAACTTTTTCCAATTTTTATCTGTATCAGTCTGATTCTCAAACAGGTCAACTTCACTAATTCAGCAGCTTCAGAGATCAACTGTGGCATTTTAGGACCCCCATATACAAAGGCAGTGTGTCTTTCCATAGGCTCAATATTGGTTGTGTTATTGCTTTACCTGGTTCACTTAGATCATCATGGCAATTTGCTATGGTTTGGGAAGTGAAGGAAGTTGTCCTTGAATTGCATAGCTGGGAAGTTTTACAATAGACTGCCATTAACACAGGAATGTAGAGTGGTTGCTGGGCAGGCAAATTACATACTTACTGAAATGAATAGATGTGTCAAAGAAAAAAGAATGTGAGTACCATGAGAGACACCCAAAGACACATTAGGAGAGTGGAAAAGAGGAAAAAAACCTGTATGTGAAGGAATCACAGTGCCCTTAATTAAATAAGTCTGATTTAATCCACAATGTGAAAGACAAATAAAACATTGACAAGTAGAACTAGAAGATTGATGACATGGAAACATAAGAAATGAAACATTGAGAGAATAAATAATGGAATAAAGATAGAGAATCACCTGTCACATAATTATTCAAATTGTGATGCGACATAAAATGTATATGATAATGAGACATTCTCAGAGTGGAGAAGAAAAGGATGTGTGAGCCAGAATAACAAAGCAGAGTTGTAAATGATGGTGGTTCCAGGATGCCCTTGAATCTGCAGAGTAATATGTTCAAAGTTTTGCTTTGACATGATTCATTTTACAGCTGTGCCTAAAAGGCATTGTGCCAGAGAAGGGCCAACTAGGGGTCTATGGCTCAGGCCCAAATACAACACAATGAGCCAGTGGACCAGGAACTTGAGGGTGGAAGCAGGATTGCACTTTATGTATGTATCTCTTTTGTGAAATTCTCCCTTTACCCCTGCCCCCTTTTTCACCTGGCATATGTGACTGAGGTATTGGAACTTGAGATGAAATCTCCAGTAGATTTTCTGAAGTCCCATCCTCTCTCACTTTGTTTCATTATTTGTCACTATGGATCAAAAAAAAAAAAAAAAGAAATCCCCATTAGAAGTCATTTGTCTCTCAACCGCCCTAGACACAACTGAGCCCTGCCTGTTTTGAATGTAGCTTTATCCTTCCACTCCCTCATGTGCTCTCTCCTTGCCTTTTCTTCTCTCACTCATCCCTCAAGTGTTTTCCCTCTATCAGGCTGCTGCTTTCTCTACCAGCAGCTCCCCTCCATTTCTCATCGTCCTCACTTTTCTTGAAGTGCAGTAGTCCACAAAATATTTCACCACAAATGATGTATGACTTAAAAACTCAACTGCTTAACATGAAAGAAAAAAATCTGTCATCTTCCTCACTGGGATCACTCACTTCCTCTTCAGTTTTCTCGTTCTTTTTACTTGTGTTAACCCAAAGTCAAAGACTGCCTCTTTGCTGAAGCCCTTCTGGCATGTCAGTATATCTACTATAGATCTGTACAATATATCTCCTAAAGATCTGTAATATCTTCTATATTCATTAGCTTATTTGTTCATTCAATGACTATTCATTCAGCCTTCATTATCCCAATTATTTTTTCATCAAAATAATATGACATTGAACCAACTGTGTCATTTTACATCAGTTTGACTTCCTGAAATATTTTGAACCAACTGTAGCAGTTACCTCATATGTAAATTATACAGAGTAGTATGAAGCAAAGGTTATGTTAGAAAAGGACTTTGTAATGAATATATTTTGATACATTGACAGATGAATCATCAGAATTTTGTCATTTTAAATGGTGGAATATTTTGGGTGACTTTGGATCTAACATCATAAGAGTCTGGAGACAGAATTACATCTGGTGACCTCTTACATTTCCCCCAATATCCTCTTTCATATCTTACTCATAATACTTTAAATAGTCCTATATTCTCAAATTATTTGAGGACAATTTGATTTACATGTTCTCACACACATCAGAATAATAATGCATAGATAAAAGGGTGCATATAGATTTTTTGTTCATACCAAAGGATAAATGACACTGTCCTATAAAATATACTCATTCCATGAAAAAATTGTATGAATATTGTTTTTATGCAAATTCCTTTTAACCATTTGAAAACATAAAAAATGCTTATTGACAAATATGTATGAAATAATGTAAGGAAGAAAATTGGCTTTCTACTCAGACATGCCATTCTTTCTTTGATAGAAGATAGTACTCTGATAGGGAAGCAAAATAAAACTGTTAGATGAGAAAGCACACTCTTTTGGAGAAGGGGAAAAAAGTAATAGACTCACAAAACGCCCTCTTTAAAATGTTCAGAAAACTTGCTTAACCACTCTGCCCTAATTTCTACATAATTGGTTTTCAGCAGCCATTGATGTAAATATGAAACACATGGCACACTACTGGTGGTAGCTGTTATGCCAAAGCTGGGCCCTACAGAACTCAATTGACCTTGATAATAGCCAGAGCAAGACTGCCTTTTCTTAATCAGGCTTTCTCAACCTTGGAACCATTGACAATTTTACCAGATGCAGGTGCGTTTATATGGATGCCCTGCTTGTTACATGAACAGCCTGCACGTCTTTTCCATATCGGATGGCAGTGATATCTCTGGCAGTGATGGCAGATACATTGCTAAACATTGAAAGTGTTCCTAGTTTGGGAGAGTCAGCATAGAGAATTCACTCTGCTTGAGGAGAAGGAAACATGGTGAAGTATGTCACTGGATGTGAAATCAGAGACATTTCTTCACAATTTTCTTGAGAAAGCATAAAATTGTTTAAAGCGAACTATGTTCATTTCCATGGATAATACATACTTTTAAATATGTGGGCTTGGGACTAAAGTCATGGCTCAGTGATTCAAAGCACTTACTGCTATTATAGACTACCCGAGTGGCTCCCAGCACCAACAACAAGTAGCTCTCAACCAGCTGTAACTCTAGATCCAGGTTGTCCATTGCCCTCTTCTGGCATTCTTGGGCACCTGAACTCAATTTATACAAATACAAATACACACACACACACACACACACACACACAAGAATAAATAATAAATTTAAATTAAAAATATGTGCCATCTAGCCTAGGAAACTGTTATGGTAGTAACCAACTACTTTCTGATGGGATCTAAGGTCCACTGCATCTGATAAAACCCATTCTTGAGATCATTAATTGGACCGGAAACCCATGGCTACACAGGTCAAAGGGCCCGGGGAAGAATCTACTACTATTGTTAGATTAATTGGACATAGTATTAAACCAATGGCTGATGAATTTTTGCTGTGCATGTAGATTAGTACATCTCTCAACCCTCATTGGAATATCTTCTTTACACAATAGATGACAATTAACACAGAGATGAACACGTGGTCCATAGGCAGAGGAGAAGAGAGTAAGGGATGCTCAGCTTTAGATGTGACATCTACACCACACTCCTTCTCTCAAGACTCTGGGATATTTTCAGAGGGAAGACCAATGATAGTGTAAGAGCCAAGCAGTGAATACTAAAATGAAACTGTTTTCTGGACACTGCAGGGCAATTGTGTATATGAATTCACATCAATTATGATCACATGTACAAGATTTGCACAAGTTCAAGCCTGCAGCTGACATTTTCTTTGGGCCGCCAACCAGCTCCCAAAGAAGGACATGGAGACTTATCATTACTTATGAATGTTCAGCCTTCGATTAAGGTTTTCCCACTAGCTCTTTAATTTTAACCTATTTCTATTCCTCTGCTTCAGGGCTTTCTGTCTTTCATTCTGCATGTCCTACTTTCCTGCTTCCTCAGTGTCGTCTCCCTGTTGTCTTCTTTTCTTCCTCCCCTGAGCCTAAATTCCTCCTCCTCCTACTTACTCTCCCTGTCCAGAAGTTCTTTCTATACCTCCTCCCCAGCTATTGGCCAGTCAGCCTTTTATTAGACGAATCAGGTGCCTTAGGCAGGCAAGGTAAAACAGCAACACATCTTTACATAACTAAGCAGATGCAAAGCATCTTTGCATAGTTAAATATTTTGCAATACAAGCCAGATAAAATTCCAGCATGAAGGATGGGAAGGTGGGCAAAAAGTCCCAACTCTAGCTGAGGAGCTACTGGTATTTTGTAATTGATAGGAGTGAAAAAGCCAGTTTTCTTTAAGGGCATGACCCCTCATCTTAGCCAGTGTTGTGTTGCTGTGAAGAGACACCATGACCATGACAACTCTTACACAGGAAAGCATTTAATTAGGGTTTGCTTACAATTTCAGAGGTTTAGTCCACTGCCATTATGGCAGGCAACATGGTCTCTTCTGATGCTCATGGAATCTCTTAATTGTAATTCACTATAAAGTCAAAAGTCAAAAGCAGATCACACACTTCTAAGACACAATGGCACAGGGTATACATTACTGTTCCAAAAGGGAGGAACGGAAGCAGAGTGAGGATTTTCTGGACCAAAGCAAGATAAAAACCCAGCTGGGCAAACCCCAAACTCTGCATCTCCAAGTCAGATGTCAAAGAGCTCTTCAGTTCTCCAACTCCTTTCAGCTTTGTTGACTGCAACATAAACCCCTTTCAAAGGTTAATTCCACATCTGGTCTTCAGTTTTCATCAGCAAGTATCCCATGATACTTGCATACAAACAATGAAGGGTCTCCAAGGCAATCCAAGCTTTACCTTCACAGCAGGCATTCTGGGACTTCATACAGGGATTTGTTTGACACAACCCTTTTCCTGTATCCTTAACACTAAAGCCAGAACTGTAGCTAGAGTTTTCCTGCCTGGCCCACAGTCAGGACAAATCTCTCTCACCTGCCAGTCCCACAGCCGCTCAGACCCAACCAAGTAAACACACAGAGACTTATATTGCTTACAAACTGTATGGCCGTGGCAGGCTTCTTGCTAACTGTTCTTATAGCTTAAACTAATCCATTTCTATAAATCTATACCTTGCCACATGGCTTGTGGCTTACCGGCATCTTCACATGCTGTTTTTCATGGTGGCGGCTGGCAGTGTCTCCTCAGCCTTCCACTTCCCAGAATTCTCTCCTCCTTGTCCCGCCTATACTTCTTCCTGCCTGACCACTGGCCAATCAGTGTTTTATTTATTGACTAATAAGCAACATGTTTGACATACAGACCATCCCACAGCACAGAACCATGTGACCAAAGATGCCAAGTTCATCTGCTTGCTCATGCTGGAACTTGGGCCCCTCCTTCAGTTATATTTTTATCAGCTTTCTGTTTTTGATGGCTTCCTTCACTGCTTAAGCTTTCTTTAATTCCTTTTCACAAGTTAGAAACTTCACTCAGGGGAGTCTTGCCCTGAGGTTACCACTCCTTTTATTCCATTTAGTATCAGGCTTTTCTTGAAACTTTTTATCTCCTTGAACACTGGACTTAGGTCCATTATACTTCCTGGTGCTCCTTTTCTCCTCAAACTGTAAGTTTTGTATTTTTTCTTTCTTCCATTGCTCCTTTTCATTATAGATCTGCAGAAGAGTGAACACAACAACCACATGACAGAGTCAGTACTAGACCGTCTTGAAATCACCACTTCTGATGTCATTAATCTGAAACTCTTCAAATTAACCTCTGGCAGATTTTTTGGAAAATGGAAGAAAGCACAATCTTTACCAAAATATCTTAAGAACAGTCTTGAAGGTACTTACCAACATTCTTCTTCTCTAAAACTTCTTGAACTAAAACCCCACAGTTCAAATAACCCTCAGCATTGCTGTTTTCCATGCTTCTTCCAGGATGGACCACTAAGCTCCACTTTCCTAACCCAAAGTTCTAAAGTCTACATTCTACCAACAGCATGGTCAGACTTGCCATGACTATCACCCACCTTCCTGGTAACAACTTTGTCTTAACCAGTGTTCTAATGCTGTGAAGAGACACCATGGCCATGGTAAACCTTATAAAGGAAAGCATTTACTTGGGCCGACCTTACAATTTAAGAGATTTAGTCTGATGTCATCATGGTACACGGCATCAGACATGGTGGTGGAGAAATAGGTGAGAGTTCTATACCCAGATTTGCAGGCAGCAGGAAGAGAGAGACTCTGGGCTTAGAGTGGGCTTTTTGAAACATCAAAGTCTACTTCTGGTGATACATATTCTCTAACAAATCCACAACTCCTAATCCTTTCAAATATGCCATTTCCTGGTGACCAAGCATTTGAATCTCTTAGTCTCGGGGGGCCATTCTCATTCAAAAGACCACATCCCTCACAGTTCAATCAGAACCCCATACCTGACATTATGGGGGCAACACAAATTTTGGATAGGGATAGAGAGAAAGAAGAGAGAGAGGAAAAGGGGAGAAGGAGCAATAAGTTGAAGAACTATAACTGTAGTATATTGATTACCATCTTTTCTATACTTAACAACAAAGTTTAAACAAATAGAATTCCAAGAAAGCCCAAATAATGATCTGTGGGCACCATTCCATGTGGGTTTCCACGCAAAGATTTTGTTAAATGCCATTAAATTGTTTGCATCTGTTTTGGGTTCTGTAAAACAAGCGTAGGTTAAGAACTGTGAGCTGTCCTTTAGAAGCTGCAATTTCCAAGCTGAAGTGACTTCACTTAATCCCACACAAATCGCATTCCTGAGGGCCATTTTAAACAGATTCAACCAGCTTCACATTCCCTCCCAGACAGTCAGCCAAGACTTTTGATGCAACATCCTCTTCATTTTACAAGAGCCATCCTGTTTTTCATGTGCCCTTCGTAGAATTTTAAAATGCTTAATGGAGCCCAGACAGCAAGGCTGTTACATCTGCAGACGGGAAGGGCATCAAAGATACCCACATGAAAAAGCTCTTGCCATGTGCAGATAGTAATTCCAGGAATTCTTTCAATAATCAAGTCATTTTACTGGAATTTGTAAAGCAGCTCTCTTTGTATTTCAAAGAACATTGCTACATGTTTTACTTTCTTTTTGTTGTTTATCTTTTTAAATATATTATCTGCAAATTGATAAAGCCAATTACTATAAGGTAAACCAAGCTTATATACAGACGAGATAAACTGATGTATGAATATAAATAATAAATATGGAATTTTAGATTCAATTAGAGAACACCAAAATGTCCATTTTAGTAGAATTTAAAAAAAACATTTGATTATTTTATATTTAGAATTTGTGTGTATGTTATGACTGTTAGTTTGATGTTTCTGTGGGACTCCTATCAGTGGGAGAGGGTGTCTTGCTGACTCTTTCGCCTGCTTTTGAGACTCTTTTTCTCTTGGATTATCTTGTCTTGCTAGGATCTGAGGGCATTTGCTTTGTCTTATTGCATCTTGTTTTGCCGTGTTTTGCTATCATATTTTGGAGGACTGCTCTTTTCTGAAAAGGAAATGGAGAGGGGGTGGATCTAGGGGATATGGGAGGTGGAGAGGAGGTAGGAGGAGAGTGGGGAGGGGAAATTGTGGTTGGGATGTATTATATGAGAGAAAAATCTATTTTCAATTAAAAAATTAAAAAAAGAATTTTATTATAAAATAAATTTGCTACCTTTTTCTTTGTGTGTGTATGTGTTTGTGTCCATGATTGTATATATGTGATTGTGTCCTCATATGCCAAATGCACAGGCCATTAAATGTCCTTTAATATCACTTTTTATATATTCCACTGAGATAAGATCTCCCCCTGAACCTGGAGCTCACTGTTTGTCCTAGAATGGATGGCCAGTAAGTCCCACTACCATTAATTGCCTTTCTGCTTTCATTTTTGGTACATCCCATTGCCTTCCATGTTCCTCCTATTTATAAACACCTGCTCATTTGCTCCTTTTTAATTTCATGACTTCTACCTACATTCTCTACTGCATAAATACACACACACACACACACACACACACGCACGCACGCACACGCACACACGAGAATTGCTGCAGTATTTATCTTTCTAAATTGTGGAGGTCCACAAAGGTTTCCTAGTGAGATCTGAGCTTACTTCACCCAGCAGGGATGCATTAGAGGAATGCTTGACCACCACGTCTGTGGTTACTAGGTGATTGGAAGGGTCTGCACTTGGTTGTGATAGGGGAAGATCTTTTGCTCCACCCCTTGGCATTCCTATAAAAGGCCCTTTAGAAGGGACAGAAGGGGCTGGTGGATAAGGATCCAGGCCCTCTGAAGGCTATCCTGTGTTTCTATCTGTTTCTCTCCCCTTTATCCTTCTATCTAATATCTCTTATACCCCACTCCTCAAGAGTACTGTGTCATAAAATGTGGAAACTGGTCTCCCAGATGTGCTCCCACAAGTGGTGCCAGGAACAGTGACAGGGACTTGGCAAAAGGCATGTTAGAAGGCATCATGGATATAAGGGGGCATGCCCGATCATGAATTAAAAATAAAGGTGATATTATTTCATTCTTGGGAATAAAAGTAAGGCAACTGAATGCCGAAGTTAAACGTGAGGCTGCAGCGAGTATCTCTCTCTATCTAGGTTTCTTTCTCTTTTTATCTCTCTTAATTTCAATCTATAAAAATTAAAGAGAAAAATGTAAGATAGAATATAGGAATAGAGTGTAATAATAAATTTAGAATAAGATTTGAATTAGGAATATTGGGTAAAAAGAAACTTAGGGCCAGGTAGAATAAGATAAGCAATAAGAAAGAGGAGCTATGTTCTTGATTTTTCCAGCAATGGAACTATAGACAAAAACTGGGAAGAATCAGAGTCATGAAAATATACTATTTGGTGCAATGTGTGGAACAGAGAGGCTCTGACTGCAAACTGTCAGGAAAACTTTCAGAATGATATCAAAGCTGACCATGAACTCTGAACTTTCAGAAATAAAGCAGTGTTGAGTTCACCTATAAATTTTCACTATGGTAAATCATGATTTGCATACTCTCTATCTTGTTGAAAGAAAATATAATAGTTTAGTTAAGAAATCTTTTCTAGATATTTGCTAACATTTGTAAAGTAGTCCTATAGAGTTTGTTTTTTAATGTAAGTTAGTTCTGTTAAGAGATTTTTCTAGGTAAGTTTGTAAAATAGTTCTATAGAGTTTCCTTTTGAATATAAGTTTGTAAAAAGTATAAATATTGAATGTAAAAAGTGTAAATATTGAATGTAAAAAGTGTAAATATTAAATATAGAAAGTGTAAATATTCAGTGTAAAAAGTGTAAATGTTGAATGTAAGTTTATAAAAAGTATAAATGTTGATTGTAAGTTTGTGAAAAGTGTATAGCGATGTTCATACTAGAATTATTTTTATTACTCTTTTACCTTCAGATATATTTGAACACTTTTATGGTAGCTCAAAATACAATTTTATGGTTTCAATGGCCCCTGGAAAACTTAAGCGAAGGTGTCATAATTAGGGGAGCTTTTCTGTCTTCTTCCTAAAAGTTTACACTCCTCAACTGTTTCTGTTCAGAAAGGGGTATGCCTCCCACAAAGGGGTAGGCCTCCCACAAGTATGGGTTTTTGTTTACTTAAATGGATACTTTGAAGTGTTTTGAAATGACTGTTTTTCTCCTGGGAATCAAGATAGTCTCTTGAAAATTTAATTGAACATCTGTTAGAAGAAAGTTTTGAAAAGGGCTTGGTGCAGCTAAGACTGTTGTAGTCACCTTAGACATTACCAAAAGGATATTCCATCTTTATTATCCTCTACTCCTTTATTGGGAGGTGTGGCAGCAATGGAGATCACTGTGGATGTTTGCAAGCTCGCAGTAGGGACCTGGGTCAGAGCTCTGTATCCACTCCTGCCACAGGCTGGTAGCCAAAGACTTCTTGACAGCTTCCTCATTGTAAAATTAATCAAGAAGAATGACCTAAGACAGTCACAGTCTATCTGAGGAGCCTGGGAGGCCCTCTATTATATCAAGATGGGGGGAGTTTTGGAGGCCCACAAAGCTTTCCTAGTGAGATCTAAGCTTGCTTTACCCAGCAGGGCTGCATTAGGGGATTGCTTGCCCACATATATGTGGTTACCAGGTGACTGGAAGGGTCTGCACTTGGTTGTGCTAGGGGAGGTCTTTTGTTCGTTCCCTTGGCATTTCTATAAAAGGCCTTTAAAAGAGACAGAAGGGCCGGGCTGTGGTGGTGCACACCTTTAATCCCAGCACTCGGGAGGCAGAGCCAGGCGGATCTCTGTGAGTTCGAGGCCAGCCTGGACTAAGAAGTGAGTTCCAGGAAAGGCGCAAAGCTACACAGAGAAACCCTGTCTTGCAAAACCAAAAAAAAAAAAAGAGAGAGAGAGAGAAGGGACTGGTGGATAATGATCCAGGTTTTCCCAAGGCTACCCTGTGTTTCTTTTTACTTTTTTTCCTTTCTTTTTTATTTTATTTTATTTTATTTTATTTATTTATTTATTTATTTTTGAGACAGGGTTTCTCTGTGTAGTTTTAGAGCCTTTACTAGAAGTCACTCTGTAGCCCAGGCTGGCCTCTAACTCACAGAGATCCACCTGCCTCTGCCTCCTGAATGCTGGGATTAAATGTATGTGGCACCACTACCCAGGTTTTTATCCTGTGTTTCTATCTGTTTCTCTCCCAGATATCTTTCTATCTAATATCTCTTATCCCTCACTCTTCAAGAGTACCCTTACATAAAATGTGGGAGCTGATCTCTCAGCTGGGCTCCCACACTGAATTACCTAAATTAATCTAATTGTTTCTGGATCCATCATTTTGCTTATAAAAACATCATATTTTTGAATTTTTATGGGTGAATGAAATTCCATTTTGTGTGTCATTACTTCATCATCCATTCTTATGTTGATGAATGCTGAAGCTTATTCCAATTCCTTTCTATTGTGAATACAGCAACAATAAATATCAATGTGAAAATATGACTATGAGATACTTTTTGACCTTTGGGTATATACCAAGAAATGTTGTAGCTGGATTATATTGTACTCATAGTTTTCTTCAGTAGCTGCACCAATTTACACTCTACCAACTGTAGAGAAAGTCTTTGCCAGCTAATCTTGAGACAAAATATTAATATCTCACATATATTAAAAACTATGAAAATAAATCAAAACTTTTAAAAGACCAAAACTTTACACATTTAGATTTGTTTGCATTTAAATAATGCTTTCTAATATAGATTTTATGCAACTTATAACCACAAATATTTTTCTATACAATAAGGCACTTACAGAGGACCTGGCAAAAAGTATATGCTAAAACATAAGTTAATTTTGTTTTGTCCCAGAAATACTGGGGAATTCTTAAGCAATGTCCAGTAAATGGATACAAAGTATTGATGCATGTTATCTTCCATTTCAAAATCCATGTGTGACTGTGTGTGTGTGTGACTCTGGGTGTGTGTGTGTATAAACATCCATCCATAGTTTATAAATGGACCATTACATAAATCAATAAATAATCATACTCTTAAACTGATGCATTCTTACATAATTATTGTTTGAATCTTAGATGGTCTTATAATAAAAAATCCAGAGCCAGATGTCAGGGTGAAAGCTGAAAGAAAAGAGAAGCAGAACAGCCAGCCACTAGTTCTTACCTCTATGAAATCCTTAGTCTAAAGAGAGAGTTCCTGTTTTCTCACTCCTTATATACCTTTCTCTGCACTGCCATATTTCTTCCTGGGATTAAAGGCATGTGTGCTTCCCAAGCAAAGGCATGAGATCTCAAGTGCTGGGATTAAAGGTGTGTGCCAACACTGCCTGGCTCTGTTTCTAATCTAGTGGCTGGCTCTGTCCTCTGATCCTCAGGCAAGTTTGTGAGGGGACACGATGTATGTAGTTTGGGCCTTGCTTAATTATAGTAACAAGAAGAAAATATGTACTGTCAGAGAATATATATACATTGTTCTACAAGTGTCACTTTGGAAAAAGTTTTTGTTAAGATCATCTAAGTAAATATCTAACTAACATCACAGGACAATCCTCTTAAACTTTTCCATTAGTGAAATTTTAATTGAATTTAAGACAAGTAGAGTAAAAAATGCAAATAGAAAAACACAGCCATGTCTACCGTATTTTCTTCTAACACTGAGGGATTCAAGATCGACATGATATTGTTTTCTGATCCATCACTCAGAAGGAGTTATTTCTTAGCAATTTATGTGTTAGGCAGTATTTGCTTTGTAACAAAGTGAAGGTACTGAGGTTTATAGAAAAAAATTAATCTCTGCCCTGTTTTTTAATTGCTGGATACCAAGACTGTTCATTAAATACAGTTTTTCCAAATCTCTGTATTATTTCTTCATATTTGCCATACTTATTACAACATGGTGTATATTAGACAATTAAAAATTAAGTAGTATATTGAAAAAGCCAGTAACTGAATTAAATTTGGTATTTAGTTAGTCAGGGAGATTATTATTGTCTCTCAGAATCCTATGCCTTAACTAAGCCTACCATGTGTAATATATATATATATATATATATATAATACTCTACAGCTCAAAGCCAAGAATAACACACTGAGAACATTTGAGCATCTTTAGTAGTAATTTCCAATGTTCACACCCTCCTTCTTTATTCTAACTTTGATCAAACCCTAGCTCCCAGATTAGATCTCATTTTGTTGTCATATTGCCCATTGCATTCATAGCCTGATTCTTCTGTTACTGGCAGTGATTCATAACATGTATTAAAATTTATGGCTTAGTAATTCCTTTTAAATTGGGGGATTAAGAATGTCCTGTTCTCAACACCCAGTATTAAATCTCTTCTTACCTAAAGCCTTCTAGCATGAAAACATTTGTGCAAAAATCCCTCACATTTATATGTATTGAGTAAGCTTCAATTTAGTCCTGTGGTAGCGCAGTTTCTTAAACGTGTAATCACTTTAAACAATGGAATTTTTTTTTTCAGTTTGTTATGTTCAATATATTTAGTTCCTTAACATGATCAAAAACTTATTCTCTTCTCGGAACTGATTTCAGAAAGCTGTTCTTTCCTACCTTTGAGTTATAATATTCCCTAAGAGGATTACGTTGGCTGGGGGCAGGTGGGAATGGGAACAGAAGGGATTAGGTGGGGGAGGGAGAGAAGACTGGAATATGTGTGCTTTTATGGGTGATATGGGAACCACAGCAGTAGGAACTTCTTGGAACCTAGGAAGGCGACCCTATCAGGGACTCCTAGTAATGGAGGTTATGGAACCTGAACCACAACTTCCGTAACCATGCTAGGCTCCTATTGGTGGGACAGGGACACCAACTCAGTGGCAAACCTTCAACCCACAACCTGTCCTGCCTGCAAGATGCACTGGGGGCAATGATGGCTCAGAGACTGTCAGAGTGGCCAACCTTTTCTTGTCTAACTTGAGGCCCAAGCCAGGAGAGGGAGCACATGCCCAACACTGCCTCGATGACCAGGATCCTGAAGCTGGAAGGTTCAGAGACCTAGGATAGAATGAAATAGGACTTACCAAAATATATAAATGAATAAACAAATAAGTCAACAAAAGGTTCCCTACTGATATTCTGCTATTCTCAGTTGCCTAGGCCAATCGTCATCAGAGAGGCTTCCTCCAACAGCTGATGGGAGCAGATACAGAGATCCACAGCCAAACATTAGGCACAGAACAGTGGGAGGGAGCATTGTAGGAACGAATGTAGTCAAGAACAATAGGAAACAACCCACAGAATCAACTAGGCAGAGAATGAAGTGGAAACCACAGAGCCTGCATGGGTCTACAGTAGGCCTCTGCATACCTTCTATGTTTGTTTATCTGGAGTTTTTGTTGGACTAACAGTGGGAGTTGGGTGTTTCTGACTCTTTTGCCTGCTCCTGGGACCCTTTTACTTTGACTAGGTTGCTTAGTCTAGCCTTGATATGAAGGTTTATGACTAGTTTTACTGCATCTTATTATTCTGTGTTTGATTGATATCCCTGGGAGGCCTGATCTTTTCTAAATAGAAATGGCGGAGCAGTGGATCTGGGGGAGAAGGGAGGTGAGTAAGGAAGGGGTACTGGGAAGAGGGGAGAGGCTGCTGTTGGGATGTATTGTTTGAGAGAAGAATAAGGGAAAAAATCATCCCCTGAGTGTTTATTTTCTTTTAAAAAACTCATTTGAGAGTTTTCAGACACTCATATAATGTATTTTATCAAAATCATCCAGATTCAAGTTTCCCTTCTTGCTGCAAAAGCTACTGGGAGAATCAATCCATGACTTCACAGAATAAAGAAAATGAATTTTGTGAACAGAAATCAGGCTCTGCCCTACTGTGAAACCCAATTCTTTTTTCTAATTAATTAATTAATTAATTAATCTATTTATTTATTTTACATCCCAGCTTCATTTTCCTCTCCCTCCTCTCCTCCAGGCCTCTCCTCTCCATAGCCCTTCTGTTCCCACCCCTCCTCCATTTCAGTTTAGGGAAGGGCAGTTTTCCCATGAGTATCAATAAAACATAGCAAATTAAATTACAGTGAGCCTGAGCACCTCCTCCGTAGTAGATAGCTGTTCCAGCTTTGACCTGGAAGCAGTACCCCTAGTGAGGCTTCTGGTAACTGCCACTACTACCTATGACCTGCCTGTGGGGCTGGGACGAGACCTTAAGGTCTCCATTTAAGGGCTCCCATTCTCGGCCCCACCCCAGGGGCAGGTCATAGGTAGGAGTGACAGTTACCAGAAGCCTCACTAGGGGGAGTACTTCCGGTCAAAGCTGGACCATCTACCCACTACACTCCCCATGTATTAAGTCTGGGCAAGGTGACTCACTATGAGGAGCAGGGTCACAAAAGCCAGTAAAAGAGTCAAAGGCAGCTTCTGCTCCCACTCTTAGGAGACCCACAAGCAGAACAAGCTACACAACTGTAATATATACAGAGTGCCACGGTCAGTCCAATGTAGGCTCCCTGGAAACCCATTCTTTAACAATGTATAATCTCTTCTTTTTTTCTTCTACTCATTTTCTTCTTCAGTATTCCCAACTGTTTTTTCCACTATCCCTTAAGGTCCCCAGCCCCACCTCCAAGAATTTTTATGTAATTGAATTTGATGTTTTCTCTTATCTTTGCAATCCTGGTCCAGATTATGCATTTCTGGATTTTTTTGGTGCTTTGACTTTTATTTATCCTTAACGTTGGAAGTCATCTCTTGAAATATATTATTCTAAATATCAACTATTAGAATATCCTTTATATTATTTTATTTATTTGTTATAAAAATCAACTTTCAAAAAAAGACTTCTTAGATTTAATCCCCAAATTTATGCTGTCCTTCAAAGAGTAAAAGCATAGCCCATGGTAAGACTGCCATCAAAGACATCAGCTTTAAGTTTAGGCACTGCTTAGGCTCTTGTATATTCGGATCATCTGGTTTTTACCTTGAGATTCTCCATTACCTTCTAAAGTAGGATTAATATACCAGAGTAAATGATTAAACTCAGTAAAGTGCTAATATAGACAATTACAGTTGTGTTGCAATAAAAAGAATACAAATAAGAACTAGCCACAGGAGAGATGCACAGGGCAGGATATGTGGAAATCTCAAATGCAAACCAACTATTTCCATCTTCCAGTAGAGTGAGCAGGGGTCACTGATCCACAACATCAATGTGCATTACCGACCAGTTAGGTTGTTCCAAGCTTTTGTGTCTAGTTTTTATTAGCAACAAATGATCAGGCTGCACATGAAAGGTACAGATATTCCAAACATTTAAAGAGCATGTCCCAGGAAGGTCAAGACCAGAAGAGTTTTTTTTGTTGTTGTTGTTGTTGTTTTTGGTTTTTCGAGACAGGGTTTCTCTGTGTAGCTTTGGAGCCTGTCCTGGAACTCACTCTGTAGCCCAGGCTGGCCTTGAACTCAAAGACATCTGCCTGCTTCTGCCTCCCGAGTGCTGGGATTAAAGGCGTGTGCCACCACCGCCTGGCCAGAAGAGTTCTTTTACTATGCAATAATTTCTGTGAAATGATCTTATATGTTTATTTTCAGTTTCTTCCTAAAAATATATTTCCGGACACCAAAGAATATTGTCTGTTTAATTAATGCAGAAGAAAGCCAGGTAACAGGTGTTCCATAAGCTTTTATGAAATGAATGAACTATGACATCATTTTGGTACTTGATAATTCTGTAGGGGAGTTTTTGTTTCTTTTATTAAGAAAATTTTTATTCATTTAAAAGACTTATTCTTTGAACACTTGTCTTTCATTATAGGAAATACTATTACTATGTTGCTTAAATATTCTAGGATATGGAAATGGGAGTGTCACTGAAATAAATCCACATCATTTTTAACTTTGAAATTAATACATTGTGACCAAAAGTATTCACTACAGGGTTGCTCTGGTAGCTTCTAGTTAGATTATTTAATTTAATTTGAGATTCATTGTTACATTAATATAAGAGATTCAGATAACCTATGATTCAAAATTAAACAAAATATATGTGCATAAAATGTACATATGTAAAGGGTTAATAATAAATACTCTAAAAGATAAGGAATATATTTGTTCAAATCTCTATAACTCTGAAACCTGGTAACAATGACATGAAATGGGTATCAGAAAAACAAGGTATTTCTGCATTATATATTAAAATGTGTGTATATATAGGCATATAAAAATTTATTGGATGATACACATTTATGAATTTATTACAGTGAAAATGGTGCTCAGCCCAAAAGCATATTGAAAAATTCAGAACTAGATTTCTTTAGATACAGATAACATCATCTGTATAGAAGCTTAAATTACAAGAAGTAGACATTTTAATTAAAATGGATTTCAGTAGTTTCAAAGATACTTTAAATACACATTTATTACTTTTATGGTTGAAAATCAAAATTAAGACAATGGATCACATTTTTGTATCATTACATATTTTGTTGTTGTTAAAAGAATAGTATTTTCCGTTACATATTCTATACTTCCATATTGACTTGAATTTCAGAGCAAAGAGGCTTTGCATTTTGGGGACCATCAAGAGGTTCTGTTCACTCATTAACCTATGACTAAGGTATCTACTAACTGCTTACTCTGCAGCAGAGCCTCGTCTAGATATTATGATATAGTATTGAACAACAGAGAGAAATGTGCAGTTTGAATATGCTCACTATGTTAGAGAAAACTCAGTTACTTGAACAACAGCAGGGAAACTGTGATGTTCTACATTTAGTATTCCTACACTCAGTATTTATTTTGTATGTCCTAATTATAAGACATGTGCTTAGTCCTGAGAGCAAAACATTCAGCCTTAGAAGGTGCCTATCACAAGGAAACCAAAGTAGACAGAATAAAATGTCAGGGGTAACATGATTTTTACACGACATTACAATTAAGGACATGATAAAAGTTTTAAGTACAGGGCAAATGTAACTTTTCACTTTGGAGAATTTGGAAAAGAGCCACCTTAGGCATATCCCTGCCCTGACTTCAATGTAAGGTAACTTGACAAATTGTGGGTAGGGCATTTCCATAATTCTCAGCCTGAGGCAGGAGCTCTTACTGTAAGTTCAAGGTCATCCTGGTCAACATTGGGAAACATTGTCTTGAAATGTGTAAAAAAAAAAAAAAAGGGAAGATACAGAATATAACTTTCTAAAGGATTGTAGTGTTTGCTGTTGTTGATTACAGAAGCAGTGATAAAACACATCGCTTGAGACCAAAGCCAAAATCCATTCAGTCATAACAACCTGCTTTAGTTCCTCAGTAATGACAAGTCCCACCCACTGTATTTGACTTATTCACTCCTTAGTATTTTCCTATCTTTAGAACGATGAACTAATTATTTCTCTCCCTTTCACATCATTGCTCTTCATTTTGTAAAAGTGAGATCCTTAGAAAAAGACTAGAAGGGCAAAGGAGTTGATTGACCTA